>JAAOMT010000675.1:570313-585657 GCA_016748015.1 Geosiphon pyriformis | reverse complement strand
CCTTATATTCAAATCATGAGTCCGCGAACGGATTTATGTGACACGTGCCAACATTTTCGGAATGGCTTACAGTATAATGCTCGTAAGGAAGAAGAAACGAAAGATTTACTAAAAAAGTACAAAGAACATTTAGTTAAGGCTAAATTAGAGAGAAACTATTACAACAAAAATACGAAATTAGCAGAACAACAGAGAAAATTAGTAGACGAGAATTATCTTGTGACAGGAGTTAAAGCTGATTATTGTAACGTTGACGCTACTGCTCATTACAGTTATGATTGAGCACAAAATGTTCACGTTCCACATTCTGATCAACAGGTAAGTAAGATTTATTATCTCAGTCCGCGTAAAGTGCATTTATTTGGGATTCAAAATGAAGCAGTACGCGAACAAATTAATTACGTTCTCGATGAAGGCGAAATAATAGGCAAAGGTCCTAATGGTACACTGAGCCTGGTCTTCGATGGAATAAAGAAATTGAATAAAGGTGAAAAACATTTGAAGATTACTTGTGACAATGCGGGTGGTCAAAATAAAAATAATGCTACCATTTGATTTTATCTGTATTTAATAATCTGCGGTTATTACGAAAGTATCAAATTAAATTTCATGGTACCTGGACATACCAAATTTAAGTGTGATGGTAGTTTTGGATTGATTAAAAAGCTTTATCGAAAAACAACCGTAGATTGTGTGGATCATATTGTTGAAGTTGTGAAAAAATCAAGCACAGCGGGATTAAACAAAGCTCAGTGCTATGAAAACGGCAAAGGCTTTCAATACTTAGATCTTAATTCCGTGTTGGGAATTTTCTTTAAGAAATTGAGTGGTTTACAAAAGTATCAGCATTTTCTATTTGAAGCAGCTAACCCTGGCATTGTCAAAGCTCAGCTGGTTGCTAATGGTACTTATACAGAATTTAATTTGTTAAAAACTAAAAAAGCAAGTGTTTCTGAAATTACCAAAGAAATTAATTCCTTTTCAATCCTAGTACTAAGCCCTCCTCCTTTGGATTACAGAAGGCAAGAATACCTTTATCACAATATTCGTCCATTTGTCCGGGATGAATTCAAAGATATCACTTGTCCAGAACCAATCTAATCTACACTGCCAATAGATAAAACATATTTATATTACCAAAGCTGTAGAAATATGAATAATCAAAACGAAATTGATTTCCTTTACACTTTTATCAAAGAACAAGTCAAACTCAAAGGAAAAAAATTAAAAATCATTGCTGATTGAGATGAATGTTTACAATCTAGTAAACCTACTCATAGTCCTAAAGGGCATGGTTTTATGATTAATGCTGATGTAATAAATTCATGAGAATGATCTTATATTGATAAAGATGATCCTAACGAGAAGACAAATATTCAAAGATTAGCTTCAGGAGAATTAAAAAGAATAAGAAATGAAAAGGAAACCCAGCATTATAGTGAACAGCATTCTTTTTATGATCGTTCCCCTTTTTTGTCTATTGTCCAAGAATTATTGCAAGCTTTAAAAGAAGAACTAATTAGTGAATTAATTATCGTGACAGTCTTTAAAAAAAAAAACATGCGAAAGGTTATCCAGTGGGGAAAAAGAAAAAATTTGACAAAACCTGGGGACAATTTCCACAAGCCAAGGTTGATTTTATTGAAACTAAGGTTGTTTTAGAACAAGAATTAGTTCAACCTACAAGATGAGATTATATTAAAGAACATTATCCCAATTTTGATTTATATATTGATGACCATCTCCTTTTAATTGAGAAAACTAGTGAAATTATTCCCAACAGCTCTTATGTATTACCAAAATTTGCTTATAACAATTATCTCGAAGCTCCCAATATTTATCATATTGAGATTAATGCTACTAATCTCAAAAATGGAGACTTTGCCATTGCTGTCTTAGAAATGACAAATAACCAGTTAAAGAAAAAACTAAAATTTTTGCAAATACAAGAAAAAAACAGTTGAGTTTTTTGAATAATAATTAGTAGATCACTAATTTTTATCTTAGTTGTTTTAATAGTTAAAATTACAACAGTGCAAGAAAAACATTTTAGAAAGAATTAAAAAGTTACAAGCAAAACAATGACAAAAATAAGATTAAGCCATTATTTTTTATTCTTCTTGATATTACAAATGCTTATTTAGGGTGTTAGAACAAATAACAAACTCATAACTTGGTGCTCAATAACTAAAAATGTTGGTAATTTTTAAAGATTTGAAGTTTGAAGGTTTTGGTTGAGTCTTTTATATAATAGACAGAGATTTAATTAATAGTTTCTTTTGTGAATTTTTTTCTTTAGCATAGTAGCCAATTTATTTTGGCAGTCATATTTTTTTAATAAATTATTTTTAAGTTTTTTACTTTTGTTTTCAGGTTTTTTACCAAACTATCTTTAATGTCAAATATTTAGTGCTTAATTTTTTTAATTAATTAATAAATAACAAAGAAACAAAACAAAAAATAAAAATAAAAATAAAAAAAAATAAAAAATTAGTATTCTATTAATAGCCATAATCAAGAGCTATTAGTTTAATGTGATTAAGTATTGAATCTTATTAACATAGAATATTAATAGTATAGAAGTAATTGATTTTTCTTTAATCAAGTAATAATAACATAGATTAGATGATAATAAATATTTTTATTAATATTAATGTAATTTTACTTTAAGTTATAGAAAACTATCTTTTAAAAGGAGAGATATAGAATAAATAGTTATTGCTAGTTATTGTTTTGTCTGAGTCTTAAATATATTTTTTGCTTTTAATACTCTTACTATATATACATAATTTATATTATATAAGATTTTTTGAAATTCTTTAATTTTTTTAACAAAAATTCTAAAATTCTAGAATTTTGAAATTCTGTAATTCTCCAAAAAAAATTCTGAAATTCTTTTTTTTATTATGTCTATTTTTAATTGGCTATTTTACTTATTATTATAATTTCTAATTTCTATAAATAATATTGGTAAATTTTATAAGTAATTTTTTTTTGATCTAAGTATTTTTAAAAAACTTTGGTATCATTAATTTTAAAAATATATGGAGTAATTTTTTTCTTTAGGCTTTTTTTATAATACTTTTAATAATATTATAATTCTTGAATTCTATAATAGATTTAATGTAAATTAGTTTTATATTAATATTTTTTATATA
Source organism: Geosiphon pyriformis (assembly GCA_016748015.1). Lineage (NCBI taxonomy): Eukaryota > Fungi > Glomeromycota > Glomeromycetes > Archaeosporales > Geosiphonaceae > Geosiphon > Geosiphon pyriformis. The sequence goes on along the minus strand of JAAOMT010000675.1, from coordinate 582,499 downwards.
GAAATAATCTTATATTAATTTTGTTATGATTTATATTTATCATATTTTGGTATAATAAAGTAAGTATTAAAATTAACAAGTTTATAAGTTATAAATAAGCACTATTATTACTTTTCAAAATATCATCAATTATATTAGTCAATTTTACAATCATATTATAAAATCAGCTTTTTATTTATGTTACATAATAGAATATTTACTTTGTTTGGTTTTGTTATAACATATCCTATTTATTCTGAACTTGGATCTAAAAAGTCACAACTTATTATAATGTTTTTAATTAAATAACAAACAAAATTAATTATTACTAATACAGTTTTTTTTTATTACCAAATATTAATAAGAAACAAGTTTTTATTAATAATTTTTACAATTTAACATAACCAAACAAAATTTTAGAGCACATAAAAACATCTTTTAAACAAGTAAAAATATGATCAAGTAGCTTAATATTATCATATATTAAGCATAAAACACCTGAATAATTTGTGTTATAAAGTTTTTTTTTAATAATCACTAACAATTTTTATGAACTATCTTTATTAAATATATATAGAAAGTGACTAAAATTTTGCTAGTAAATTCAAAAAGCATATGTAAATTTTAATACTAAACTAATACAATATAAATTCAGTCTATATTCCAAATAAATGAGCTGTTTATAATTTTCATATTCAAATCTGCTTCTTATTAAATTCAACAAACAATTTAATAAATATTGTAAATAAAATAATAAATATTGTTCAACATAATTAAATTATCAGCCATAATAAATTTTTAACAAATATCAATAAAAAAAATTAAACCAGAATATATTATATTATATACAAAAGTATTTGTTCAATTATTATCAGTTATTTTTAAATGGCTTTTGGCTTTTATTTACTTAATATAACTGTTTTTAAACTTAATCAAATTAGTCATATAATGTCTTTTTACCTAACACTTATTCTGAACATTAGACAAATTAAGTTTAAGCTTAGAAATATACATATCTATAATAATATAACTGTTTATATACAAAACTACTAAACAAAAAAAAACATATTCTAAAGCCAAAATAATTGTTTGTAATTCAAACAATATCAAAGAAGACAATTCATAAACTTTAATACTTATATTTATTTTAATATAAAAAAAATAAACTACTGTTTTATTTATTACTTCTATAGTACTTAAACCTTTTAATAAACTATTAATATATACATAAATTATTTTTATTTACAACTTATACAAATATTCTTAAATATCTGCAAATTTTTCAAAGCATAAAAAATTAAAACAATCAAAGATTAAAATAATTTCATTAAAATTAACAAAGAAATTATTTATATATTTTGAAGTTTTCTTAAATTACAATAGTACTAGACTTTTTGAACTTAACTTTTTTTAATAATAAAAAAATTTTCAATTCATAACTAATTTATGTTTATTTAATAACTTATTATCAAAGACAATACTTAAGCACTTTAAAAAACAAGTCACATTAAAGTAATAGAAATTTTCCAAAATTTTAGATATTAAAAAACAGCCAAAAAAATAAAAAGCATTAAACAAGTTGTTTGCCAAAGAAATTTTATTATTTAAAAAAATTTTAATAATATTTACCAAATAATTATTAACAAAACTGACTTTTAACTTAATTAAATACTGTAGTAAATTTATAGGTTTTATTAAAAAAAAATGTTACATAAAAAATATTAACATGTTTAATAATTTAACAAATTAAGTTGTTGTTAACAATAGAATATTTTTTAATTTGATGTTATTATCAAAACTAATTCCTTAAAAACAGCTAAATAACTGGTTAAATTAGTTTTTTATAGTGTTATTTTGTTTAATATAATTTAAAGAATGTTTTTTTTAAGTAAGTTTTCTTCTGTATATTAATATAATGTAGTTTAAATTGGCTTAAATAGCTAATTACATGTAAAAAGCATATGAACTATATTTAATACTAAGATACTTAATTTGTTTCTAACTTCTAAATAATAGTTAAGCCATATTTATTAAATATTTAATAAAAAAATATTAATAATAAATTAGCAAAATCTATTTTTTTTAATTTTTTTAATTTATAATTATTAATTTTTTAAATTGTATAATAATTGTTTTTTAATATAATTGTCTATTTTAATTTTTTTATTAATTATTTTATTATTAATTGTTATTTTTATATTTAATTTTTTTTATATTATTTTAACAAGTGCAGTTTAATTACTATTTAATATATAAAACCAAAACTAAGAGTCCTAGCTAGATGTAATTCATATTCTTTTTACATATAACCAATTACTCAGATTAATTAAGACAACACTATACACTTATATGAACAAAAATCTCTTTATTTAGACCTAAAAAAAAACAAATAAGACTTATAAAAACCAAAACTAATACTAAAAGACTTATTAATACTAATTAATTTGACTATTTTATTTAACAACTTTGTCTTTGAAGTGCAAGAAACACTAGATATTTTTCTATTATTATCAATCAACTTACATTTTTCTATGTTGGTTCTGTATTTAAACTTAAACTCCCACAAAACAAAATAATGATATTTACTCAATTTATGTACAAAATTAACTAATACACAAATAGTCTCCTTATAGTTATCAAATACTTATATTGCTTTATTATATCAATTTTTAAAAATAAAGTCTTTGTAAAAAAACATATATAATTTAATATTCAACAAACATACTAAAAATAATTCCATTTACAAAAGATAATAAAGCATAAAATTCAATTAAAGACCTCCAAAACAAAACTTGATTAGAGATTATTTTCTTATAAGAATTAACTTTTTGTAAACATGTAAATATGTAATTAGAAAACTTAACTTTTTTATATTGTAAACACAAAATGCTTAGATAATCTCTGTTATAAAGTCTTTTTTTGACCATAATAGACAACTTTTTATAGACTGTTTTTATAAAATATGTGTGCAAACCAGCTAAAATTTTATTAGTAAAATCTAAAAACATATGTGTATTTAGATGTTAAACTATAATAATATAAATCTAATTAATCTTATAAATTAAGGAACTTTTAATTATCTAAGAATCAGATCTAGCTTTTTAACAGATATAATTTACTAATCTATAAATATCATAAACAAAATAATAAATATTATTAAAAATTATTAAATCATTAACTTCAATAAAGCATTTATACATATTGCTAAATAATAATAAAGATAAACATACAGTCTTACTTACTAAAACATTAGCATAAACATTGTTTAAAATCCCTAAATGTCTCTTAACTTTTAACCAAACCACTAAAAAATCTTTATTTCTAATCAAGTTTACAATTTGTCTTTTTTCTATTCAACAGCAATTGTAAAAATCAAGAATTAAAGACTCTAATTCTAATATGTATGTATCTATAGAAATTTGGCTATTTGATATTATCAGTAGAATTTTAGTTATTATTTATCATAAAATTACTTTTATAATTTTTATTATTAATTAGTATATATTATTATTATTTAATCAAAATTATTAAAAATTGTTATTTTAATTAATAATCTGATTTGTACAATAGAAGTTAAGATAATCAAATTACACAATACTCTAAACTATGTAACAGTTAAGAAATTGTTAAAATTTGTAGAAATTTGCCAAAATAATAAATAATTTACTGAAATAGTTAATAGTCTATCAAAATAATTTGTAGTTTATCGAAATATATTTTAGTTTATCAAAATAATAGCAAAAAAAAAATTCAAGTTTATAAACTAATATTATAACAAGTTATATAAAAAAAGTTTTTTTTTTTGAAAAAATATATTTTATCATAGATATTTTACTTTAAATTTATCCTCATTAGTACAATTTAAAATAAAAAAATATACTTTAAAAACCAATTCTTGAAATTAATTATATTTAATATTCTCTAAAATTTAATCTAACATTTTGAAATTTAATTAACTACCAATTTCAGTAATTTTTTAGTGACTTCAGGCCTAGACCAAAAACGATTCTCTTAACAAAATTCCATTTTTTTTACTTTTTTTTTATTTTTTACTTTTTTTTTATCATAATCATTAGGATAATCTATAAACAAAATTCTTGTAAAAGAGTTAATTTTTACAACAAAGTAATTATACATAATTTAATAAGCTTTTAGACAAACAATTTCTAAAAAAAATTGATTTTTACAGTAAAAATAACTATACATAATTTAGTAAGCTTCTAAATAAGCAATTTTTGAAAAAGAGTTGATATTTACTACAATATAACTATACAAAGTAACTAGTATAAAATTGGTTATTTTACTTATAAGCCCAGCAGTTCAAATTATAAAAGATAATTTGAAAATAAATTCAGTTATTAAAGACTCAATTGCTTTTAGAAAACATAAATTAACAGCAAACTGATATTAACAACATTCAAAAAAAGAGACCAAAAATCTCTAATAATACTAAGTACATAATTACAGCACAAAAAAAAAGTATGTATTTTAGAAAAAGAGTAATGACTTGCAATTTAGCCAGTATTAAAGACAACAATCTATAAACTTTAACTTTAACTTCCAAATCTATTTCGAGAAAATAAACAATAGTCTTATCTACAATTACAACAAAATCCAAATTTTTTAAAAACTTATTAGTATATATTAACTGAATTTAACCAGATTTTATATAAGTATTTTCTTAAAATTAAAAACTTATTTATCAATAAAACATTTATATTTACTAATTCAGAGATTACATTAGAAGATATTAATACAAGATTAGAATTATGTAAAAATTTTAATATCAGAACAAACTAAAAAAATATAAGCTTTCTAGAATTTAATCTTTTCTAGTAATAAAAAGTCTTTTAATCTATAAATTTGTTTTGTTTATTCAAAAATCTATTACTAAAAGCCATACTAAATCTCTTTAAAAAATTAATTTTATTGAAATACATTAAAGTCTTTAAGATAATTGACATAGAAAACTTGTTAAGACTAAAGAATACACAAAACAAATTATTTTTTAATAATAAATTATTGTTTAAAAAAATATACATTATTAATTTTTTTATGATATTTAAAACAATAATTAAATAATAAATAAATATTATTAATGTTTTTTTTGTATTTTTTTTGTTATATATTATTAATAATTATATTTTTTTTTACTAATTAATTTTATTATATTAAATTTAATAATAATAATTAATTTTAAATCTTATAAAATTTTATTTTATTTGATTAATATTTATATTTAGTATAGATAATACTAATAATAAAATATTAATATAATACTGTTTTAATTAATTATATATACTTTTTTTTTAAGATTTTATTTTTAATTATAATTTATAAGCTTTATTTTATTTTATTTTTTATTTTTTAATGAGTGAGGTCCAAACACTACCTAGTACAATACATCATACAAGTGATCTAAACTAGGTGTAAATCATGCTTTTTCTACACGTGACCAGCCACTCAGACTAGTTAGGACAACACTAGGCACCTATATGCACCGAGACCAAGTCACCTACACCTGAAAAGAATAAACTAGATTTACAAAATCCAAAACTAACACCAAGAGCATCAGCAATACCCAACAATCTAATTACACCAGACGAAAGCACCGAAGGAAGACCAGAAACTGAGATAGAAATAGAGCTGTTACACGGGATCAAGCCACCTTTCTTCATAACAGCTCTGTGTTTCACACGCACCAGCCAAATATCATCACGGAATACAAGACAGAATTCGCAAACAAATGCCACAATATTTTGAGCTGCCATTTTAGAGTCCTTGAAAACAGAAAGAGATTCATGATACCACTTATTGAAAACAAAGCCCTTACTTATAGCCGTACTAACAATAGCATTGGAAGCGCAATCAGAAAGTGACTGCGAAACACATGAAGTCGAGCGAGACAAACCCGAGTGTATTTTCCAAACAGATGCATGGGCATTCATCAACCGAACACAATCACTAGCATCGAAAGGGCAAGAAAAAACATGATCTGAAATTTCAAGATCACCGCAAAACAAACACATCACATTGGAGTAAGCTTTATTTTAAGTATTTAATTATAAGATATTAGTTTTGTTAATTTTAAAAATTTTTATGAAATTTATTTATTAAGTTTTTATAAAAAATAAAAATATCAAAACTTTTTGTATTAATAATAATAATATTATTTATTGTTTTTTAATAGTATAATATGAATTTTTTAATTATAATTAGTCAAATTTATTTTATTTAATTGTAATTAATAGAATCTAATATTTTTTTTATTTTTTTAATAAGTTATACTTTATTATAAAATCAATTTTTTATAATATGTTTTTTTTTATTAGATTATTATAATATTATAATATTAAATTACTTATTACAATAATTAAATACTAATATGTTATTTATATTATTTATATTATTTTTAAATGATTTATAAATTCTTAAAATAAAATAAAATGATTAGTATTTTATTAATTATTATAATCAAGAACAATTAATTCAAATTATTAAAGTTTTAAAAACATTATACTAATTATATTTGGAAGAAAAAAAAAGAAAAAACTTCTTTCTCTCTTACCTCCAAAAATCCTCAAAAAGTGCATTTTCTGAAAAAGAAGTTTTTTTTTTATTTTTTCTTGTTAGTTTTCTTTCAACATTTTCTTAAACAATAATCCTTTCATCGTGGATTTGAAGACTGCTTCGGGCAGTGATATGTCAAAAAAGAAGGCACCCAAAGATGCTTTCCATGGTCCTACTGGTGGTTCTTTTGCTCAGAAAAAAAGAATGGTTCTTGGCAATGTTAAACACTCTGGTGATAAGAGAGATATCTCTTTAAATAAATCTGGGCCTGGTGATAGTGTGTACTCTGATGTGAATAGTCTGTCTGGTAATGATGAGAATGTTGGCATGACAGGTGTACATGGAGGGTCTCTTTTGGGTTCAGCTACAACTACTCCCAAGGCAAAATGTGTTGATACTGGCACAATATTTGGATCTCCACTTGGCTCTTCTGACTTCACTATGGATGATGATGAAATTGTGCTTTCCTCTTGCATGTTTATCCCTCTGGATAAAAAGTGGATTGATCCTAAAATTGTTAAAACTCAGGTTGAGGTGTCTGTAAAAAAATTTTTTGCTTTGGACATCAATCTTTCAGCTGTAGAAGAGAAATCAGCAATGGCCAAAACTCAGATTATAAGAAAATTATTTTCAGAAATCAATGGTTTTGGGGGGGCCACTACTCTTTCAAAATTTGAAGGGATCATCAAATCCACATTCACATCAGAAAGAAGCATAGAAACATCATTGGCTAGAGAGAAGAGGATCATCGTAAACAATGATCTCAAAAAACAAGGAGTTCATTCAGATTGGACCATAGTCATCAAAGAAATTCCTATAGATACACCAAAGGAAATGATCATCGCTGCAGTGTCTGAATTTGGGGATATTAAATCAATCAAAATTCAGCTAATTGGAATGTGGCAAAAGACTGTGGTAGAATTTGCTGAATCAGGACAGGCAGAGCAATTGGCTTTAAAATGGTCCTTCTTAATTGGGAAAGACTCTGTGCGTGTGGCAAAAGCTGTGGGAGATCGCGATATCTGGGCCTTTAGGGATCGTTTTAGGGCACTTCTGTTTACATTGCTGGTGAGAACAACAGCACATGATCTTAGTAATCTTTTGGATAAAACTAGTGGCAGAACTTGCATTATTAATTGTTCATTGAACACTGGCAATAGGGTTTGTTGTGCTGTGGTTGGCTTTGAATCTGAGAATGATCTGAATTCCACTTTTCTCACTAAGCCTGTTTTTGGTGGTGTTCATCTTTCTTGGGCTAGGCTGGATTTGGTTTGGTGTGGAAAATGTGGGCGTTTTGGACATTTGGCTTTAGAGTGTGATACATCAGATGTGTCATCTTCTGATCTTTTAAATAGCTTTAATAAAAGGCATACTCCTGGTGTGGATCATCTCCAGTTGGCCAAGTTATATGCAAAGAAAAATGTTCCTATATCCTGCCCTGCTGCCTTTGGTGGCAAATTGTGGGCCCAGATAGTCTCTCTTGCTTCCCTTTCTGGTGGCTCTCCTTCTAGTTCTGGTCTTGGTGCTGGTTCCTCTTACCATATGACCTCAGATTTGGGTGGTGGTCCTTCTTCTTCTACAATTGCCGACTCTTCTTTGAATGCTCATCTGGTGTCTTTGGAACGCTTTCTCGAGTTGTTGGCTGACCAAGTGTCTGATATTTTGAGGAAATTGAGTTTTGTTGAATTGGTGCTTATGGTTCTATCTTCTGGTGCCCCTCTTTTGGTTGGATCTGTGCCTTTGGCCTCTGGTTTAGATTCTGACATGGCTTTGGATGGTGAATTGGTATTGTTCAGTCCCCATTCTCCAAGTATTGATATGGGTGCTGGCTTCAATTCGAGTTGTTCGAAGATTCTAACTACCAAGATAGGTGGTTTGGAGTCTAAAATGTCAGCTTTGGAGGCTTCAGTCAGTTCTGTTTTGGCGAGATTGGATCTTTTGTGTGCTGGTTTGGGTTCTTTTTTATTGTTTTCACCCCAATGAGCAGTCTGGTTTGAAAATTTGTCATGTGTAATGTTTGGGGCATGAATGTTTCTGCAAAGCAGAACAATATAGTTTATTGGCATAAAAACATAGACAATTTGGTTTCTATTTTTACTGAGACGAAATTGAAGAATAAGATTTGTCCCTGGATTATCAACAAGTTTGATGATGTTCAGGTGTTTACCTCTGGTTTAGATTCTGGATATCTGGGTGCTGGTGTGGTGGTTGTCATGGACTTTTTTTTGGCAAGGCATGTGTGCAAGGTTTCTGAAGTGTCTGGCTGGCTTCTGTCTATTAAATTACTTTTCAAGAATAAGCTTTCAGTGTTAATTCTGGGGCTTTATGCTGGTGCTTCTTCAGTGGTATGGTTTTCTCAGGCTGATGAGATCAACTCTCTTATTGCGAAGGCTGTTAACGAATCTTTTTTCATCATTCTTGGAGGTGATTTTAATGAAAACAGTTCTCATAAGAGTGCAAGTTTCAAAAAATGCTTTGATTTGAGTCTGGTCAATTCTTTAGTCGGTAGTCCGGCTGTGAAAATGCCCACTTGGAAAAATTCTAGGGGTGTTAAAAAAACAATTGATTACGTGTTTGTCTCCCCAAATCTGGTCAATGCAATAGCAAATCGTGAAGTTTTAAATGTCAGTAAGCATTTTGACATGGACCATCAAGCTGTTTCAGTGTCTTTGGGTTTGGGTGGACTTTTGGATATGTGCTTAAATTTTATTTGCACGCAAGCGAATAAAGATTGTTGGAAGTTTAACATCAAGAGTGTTGATGAAGCTAGGTGGTTGGAGTTCAAAAATGCTTCAGCTGCTAATGCCTCTATGTTCTCGGATGCTTTTGGTGTGGCAGTGAGGTTTTCAGATATGAATGCTATGTAGGATATTATTCGCAAGATTATGGTTCTTTTAGCAGGTGGTACATTTAAGAAAAAATGGTTCAAAGGTTTTGATGGTGTGTTTACTAAGACTTCCTCTAGGTTTCACAAACTGGAGCTGCTGGTTTCTAAGTTGGTCAAGGCTTTGCGTTTGGCTTCTAGTGATGGTTTTGCTTCTTTGTTGGAGATGTGATACAGGCTCGACTCTCCTGGTGCATCAGTGGTTAAGTCTCTGTTTCTTTCAGGTTCTAATTTTGATCTTATTCGTTCTGCGCTGGCCAAAGCAAAAAAATCGTACTGCTCTTTCAAATTATTGGAATTCAAGCATGTTGAGAAATCCTCGATTAAGCAGGCTATTGGTAAGAGGATAGAAAGTTTTGAGCTGAACAAGGGACACACCATTAGGAGTGTTTTGGAGTGTCCTTTTCACAAGGTGGTCCTGGATCATCTGGTTGTAGAAGATGAGTTAATTGTAGAGCCTGATTTGGTTAAGTCTAAGGTGGACAAAATTATGGAGGGTTGAACCAGAAAGCGTGTGGTAGTATCTGACATCTCTAAGGATTGGGCCCGCCAATATTGGCTTCTGGATTACATGTTCGATGGTGCTTTCTCTAATGTCATGTGTTAAATTAGTTTTGATGAATTGTTGACTGTTGTCAAGGATCTTCCTGATGGAAAGGTGGCTGGTCTTTCTGGTATCTCCAATGAATTGTGGAAACATTGTGACAAATCTGTTTTGGATTTGCTTTTGGTGTTTTTGAATTCCTGTTTGGTTGGTGAATTGGTTCCTGGGCCATGGAAAGAAGCTTGGGTTTTGATAATTCTTAAGCCATATGAATAGGAGGGAGTTCTTACGAACACCCATCTTATAGCTTTAATTGAAATGGCCCACAAGATTTTTTCCAAGATCTTTTCAGATAGAATTTCATTGGCTTGCAGCACTTTTGAGGTTTTTTATGGAGACAATTTTTCTGTTTTGAAAGGTACAATGATGCAATCTCTTATTTTTGCTATCGATTCTGTGGTTGAGAATGCCTTGGAGAAGAACCATAAACTTTGGCTGGTTTTACAAGACATGCGCAAAGCTTATAACTCGGTTGGTTGGGAACATCTTAGGAAAAGTCTGGTCAGGATTAAGATGTGTGACAGATTTATTAGATTTTTTGGCAGTATTCACAATGGTCGCGTTAACAGGGTGATGACTGACTTTGGCTTGACTAATGGGTATTGTGTCCACGATAGGCTGAATCAGGAAGAAGTTTTTTTGTCCCTTCTCTGGCATATTTTTTATGATTCACTTTTGTGCAAAGTCAAAAGACAGGAGAGTGTGTGTGGTTACAGAATGAATTCTCATTTTATTTCCAAAACTGGCCGAGTAGATCCTCAAGCTGGACTGACTTCATTTTTCACTGCTGGTGCTTTTGTTGATGATACTATTTGGGTTGGTAGCAGCCAGGCTGCTATTCAACACATCTTTAATGTTGCTAGTGAATTTTTCAGGTTCAATGACATTTCTGTAAATAACAACAAGACAGTTGCCATCCCTATCAACTGCTGAGTGATGGATCCTCATTTAACCATTAGTGGCTCACCCATTTCCATTGCCAAAAAGGGGGAATCTCATCACTATTTTGGTATTTTTTTGTCTTCTAAAGGTTTTTTGAAGCCTAGCTTGACTAAAGTTCAGACGGATGTGCAGTTTTTTGTGAATCTTGTTTTAAGAAAGGCAGTTTCAGACAAACAGTGTGCATATTTGGTGTCTGCAGTTTTTTTTCCTATCATCAGCTACAGGACTCAGTTCAGTTTTGTTTCTGTTGGTGTTTGTAATAAATAGGATGCTCTGGTATGCAAAATCTTGAAATCTAAGTCTGAGTTGCCACATGATTTCCCCAGTGATGCGCTTCATCACCTCTCTTTGTACAATTTAAAGACCTTCGAACAGATCCAGGCTAAAAATAAATCAGCTTTCGTTGTTGCTTTTGTGAATTCTATTAGTGTCTTGGGTTGCTTGTTCTCTCATAGGTCTCATGACCTCTAGGCTCTCAGCTGGCGTCCTCATCATCTCTTGCTGTTTTCAGCTCGCATTGGTATCAGTCCTTTGAATAATTTTTTGGTGGGTGTAATTCGTATTTTTTCTGGGTATGATTTGTCTTTAGGTGGCTCTCTGACTTGTGTTTTTCACTATTGAGGTGGTACTCCTATGTCTCTGGTTCTCGGTGAACATTATTTTTTCAAGTGTGTCTTTTCACTCAGGCATTATGGAATTGCTTTTGTGGAACAGCTTTGTGACCATAATGGGGACATTTTCAGTTGGGGAATCTTCAAGCATTGGAAGAGGCTGAACCCTTGTGGCCCGGTCCCTTTGTGGTTTGATCTCTCTGTTCAATTTCTCGGTAGTGTTGTTCCTCCTTCTATTTGTCCCTCTTTTGTGGAGAATTGTGCTAGTTCTGATGTTTGTTTGTTTCATAGTTTTGGTGTCATTTGTGACATTCTGCTGACTGTTGATACTGCTCACCTGTCTGTATATATGGTGTTATGGTTTAAGAATTTAGCAAAAAGAATCATAAAAATAATACAAACTATTCAATTATAATATAGCACAGTAATAATCTTAGAAAGGTAATGATTAACATAGTAGCAAACACCATCTCGTGATAGTGGCAAGCACCAGTTCACAATAGCAGCCAACACCAACTGGTGATAGCAGCAAACACCAGGTTGAAATATCAAAAAGAAAGTATTTTCTCGTAGAACTACAAACATGTATATATACA
>JAAOMT010000675.1:438054-561569 GCA_016748015.1 Geosiphon pyriformis | reverse complement strand
AAACTTACTTGTATTATTTATTGAATGAAACTATTATTCATCAACTGAATCCCTTGGAAGAATAATCCTTGATCAAGATTATTCATGTTGTTACTAATTGATAAAAGCTTTATTGTGAGAATTAAAAAAGCGCTAAAGACCATTAACATTCTGTGTTTCTAGATTAGAGAAACACATTAGGCAATTGCAAGGATAGCCTCAGAGAAGACTCCAGACAGTGGGTAGATTTCAGTTCAGCCTTTGAGAAGAAGTACATAAACACACACAACAATCAAGAATTAAAGAATAACTTACATCACAACAGTAAAAAAAAAGCCTTCAGTGTAACAGTGACATTATCACACAAATAGAATTGAGGAACTCACGAAAGACTGATTGCAATTAAAGCGGGATATCAGCAATTAAATATAACAAGAAAACCATCCTGTAACAATGGATGGGTTTCTAAGTAGTCTGGGCACTGTTGATGTGAAAGCAGGTGCTGCCATTTTCTTTGAGGACATTAACTTGGATTTAGGTGTTGGAGTGTTTGGTTTGGTTTCTTCTACTCTGATGGAATTGCAGACAATTGCTTTGGCTCTTAAGTGTGTTCCCTCTTTTCGGTCAGTTGATTTGTTTTCAGACAGCCAAGCTGCTGTGGATGCGTGCAAGTCAGAGTCTTTGTTGGTTTATCCGGATTTTAGGAACTATTGTTGGATTGAGTGCCATCATATTGCTAATGTCATTTGTCACAAGAATTTGGAAGTGATTTGGATTAAGGTTAGGGGTCATTTAAGCATCTCAAGCAATAAATGTGCTGATGCACTTACTAAGAAGACCGCTTCTTCTGCTTGGTGCCTGCCTCATTTGGTTGGCAAACGTTTTCTGAAAACAGGTGGTACTGCAGTTTCTGGTAATTCTAGACGCTTTGTTTGTGATGTTTTCTGTTCGGTTCATCATGTTCACTGGGAGGTTGGGTCTGGATTTTGGGTTGTGACAGATGGTTTGTGTGCTAATGTTAATTGGTCTAAGTCTTCTCTGGTGTGGCACCCCAATTCTTACTTAGCTGTTGGTTCCACTAGTGTACGTATGACTGGCTTTCGGACTTACTTTATGAAGGCCCTTCATTGTTAGCTCCCAGTTGCTGTGCATAAGCGTTTGTATGATAGGAGGTACTCCAGTGTAGTGTATTTGTATTGTGGTGATGTTGAGATCTCGGATCATGTCTTTTTTTGTTCTCATGATGCCACTGGTCGTGTTCAATTGTTGGACATTTATGCTTCGGCTTGGGAGACTCTTTCTGGTCTGTCTTGGTCTTCTTCATGTGTCTCGTAGCTGTTGGCTACCTGTGTTTCCAAGGTTGGAGTTGGCACTGCTCTGTATAAGGGCTTTTTTTTCAACAATTGGTATCATGAGTCTGTCTCGGTTTTTAAGGATTCTAAAGTTAGGGCTAATAAAATTGTGGATTTTGTACGTGGGTTCTGTCTTGCGTTTCAGAATGACATTTGGTTGGTCTGCACCAAGCACCGGGCATTTATGGAAAAGCACAGTTTGATTTCATGTGATGGCTCTACCCCTGCTTCAGTTTCTGGTTTGTCTATGGTTTTTTCAGCTGGTGTAGTTAGATTGCTAGGTGTGGCTGAGGCTTTTGGGGTTGGTTTTGGGTTTCGTAAGTTTTGTCCATTCTTTTCAAGTATTGGGGATTTGGTTTCTGTGCGTATAGATGTATAGTGTAGTCCTGACTGGCCCGAGTGGCTGGTCATGTATAGAAAGCACATGATTTGCTCCTAGTTTAGATTGTTTGTATAATATATGGCACTAGGTTGCATTTGGACCTCACTTGTTAAATTAAATAAAAAAAAATATATTTGGTTTTAAATATAAATTAGTAAATAGATTTAATAATAAGAGTAAAAAATTTAATTTATGTATTTTGAATTTTTTTTATACATATTAATAATTAAATTAGCAATATTATTAATTTGTTTTTTAAAAAAATTATTTAAGTATTAATTATAAAATTATATTTTTTTTTAATTAATAAAAAAAAATTAAAAATTATCAAAGTATTAATAAGTTGAATAACAATTTAATTAATTAAAATAGTTTAAAAATTTAAAAAAATAATTTTTGTATTTATAGTAATATTAAAAAATAAAAAATAAAAAAATAAAAAACAACAAAAATATAACAGTTATAACATAAAATATATGAAATTTTAAATAAATTAAATAATTTAAAAAAAAACTTAATAAATCAAAAAAAACAATTTTATAATTAAAATTAAATAATTAAAATTTTAATACTTATAATAATGTTAATATTTAAAAGTTTTTTAATAAATATAATTTTTTTATAAAATATTAGTCTTAAAAACAGAAAATTAAAAAACTTAATTTTAGTAATAATATTTAAAAAAACTTAAAACACAATCTTAACATAAATTGTTTATTCAAAAATTTTTTTATAATTATTAATTGTTTTAAATATTATTAAAATTAGTAGTATTTTAAAAAACCAAAAAAAAGTATTTAAGTTTTTATTTTATTAATTTTAAATTTAAATTAAATAAGATAATAATATAATTAAATAATGTTACATATTAAACTATAATTTTTTTTGTTTTTAAAACTGGCAATAATTAATTAAAAATTATTAAATTAAATAATACAATCAATTATTAATTTATATTAGGTTTAACAAATAAATTATTATTATTATTATTATTATTATCTAAAATAAAATCTGAATTGTTATTTATAACCAAAAAAATAAATATCATAATTAATATTAATAATGTAAAATTAGTAAAAAACCAAAAAAAACCAAAAAACCAAAATTTTATGTTTTTAAAAAAACAAATTCTAATACAATAAAAATGTTTTAAATAACAAAAAAAAATATATTTATAAATAAAAAAAGTGTATTTTTAATAACCAAAAACTGTTTTGTTTTTTTATTACTTAAAAAAATACTTTAATAAAACATTGTTTAGGTGTATTTATTATTAAAAAATCTTTTTAAATAATATTATATTAAAAACCAAAAAACCAAAATTTTTTTATTTTATTTTTTGCTATAATTATGATTATAAAAATACAAAAAAAAATTACTTTGAAATTATTTTATTTAATATGTTAAAAAATAAAAATAATGAATCAAAAATCAAAAACTTGAATATTTAATAAAAATATTTTATTTAAATACTTAATATATAATACACAAGATTTTATTTTTAATAAAAATATTTTATTTAAATACTTAAAATATAATATACAAGATTTTATTTTTAATAAAAATAATAGATATTATAATATTAAATTAATAATAAGAGATATAAATTTAAAATATATATTATATATTTTATTAATATAATAGTAAATTATTTTAAAAATTGTGTTTTATAAAAAATTTGCAATAGTTGTTTAAAGTAGTTTTAATCAATTTATATACAATTTAAGTTTAATGTATTATTTTAATTTTGATGTTGTATAAAATTAATATGTAGTTGGGCTATACTTTAAGCAACAAAAAAATTTTATATTATATAAACATATATTAATAATAAACAAATATTATATTTTAAAATGATTAAAATTTTAACAAAGTTTGATAAAATTTATTTATTATGTTATAATTTAAAATTATAAAATTATAACAATATAATATATTGAACAAAAAGTGTTATTAAAAAAAATTTATGTGTACATATTTTTTATAAATAAAACCTTAAACCCATTAATTTTAATAATATTTATAGTATTTAAAAAAAGCTAGAATATATTTTGAAAATTTAATTAAAGAAAATTTTATTTAAAACAACCCAAAAAAACAAAATATTTTAAATTATCAAAATTCAAAAGTTTTTAAATAATCAGAAACAGCTATTTTATACAACATGCATTTAAATCCAACATTTAAAAATGATTTTTGACTCAAATGCACAAAAACATTTACTTTATATAATATTGTCAATTGAAACTTTACCAATCGACAACAAAAAAAGCAGATGGAAAATCTGTTACAGGTTTTGTCCTGCAAGTATTGCATGATTCACTTTACTCGCGTATGTTCATAGAACATTAAGCGATAAAATATAAAAAACTCAGAAATCCATTACTAATTTTTTACAGTAAAGACAAAATTTATTATTTTAATCTCTCTCGATGGCCTACATGATCTCCCTCTCTAATGTGCTTCCCTGTCTTCTGTAAGTAGGTAGCAAAATTTAAAATGTTCAACATGTGAATAAATACAAACTTTAGTTAAACATCAAGATTTGGCTGCATGTTCTTAAGATGGCTAATCTATAATAAATTTAACTTACTCAAAACAGATTTATTTCGAAGTACTCGAAGTGCCGTTTAGCTGATATCACCTATATTTGCGGATTGTATCCATCAGGCGCTGGTTGTTTAAACAAAAAAATAAGAGTTCTGTGCTACCATCAACACTAAAAGGATGGGCATATGCAGGAGGAGCCTGCAATAACTTCACTTACGCATCACAGCTTTATGTTTAGACCAATTCAATATCCTGTAACGAGGGAAAATAACTTCTCCAGTGCCAACTTGGTCGATCTTGATGGTGCTCGGCTTCAACAAAATTGCAGAGACCAAGGCTAATCGGCCTACAGCTTCCTAATCAGTATTCAGATGCACAGTAAAAGAAAGTGTACATCTTTGTCATGTATTTTCATGGCTGATGGTAAAGGATCAGTTACTATGTAACTTGAAATCATCATTTGCATCGATGACGCTCAAAACTGATTATGCTACTCAACAAGCATCGGTTCATGTTGAGCCAACTTTATGTTGCGATTCATATTAGAATGAGATATTAAAATGTTTGAACTCGATATCTTGAAATTAAAAAAACCAAAACAATACTCACAGCGTTACACTTTCACTTTGATCCATTTCACATTTTTTTTATTTCTTTATATGAAACTATGTTTTCAAATGATTGTTTTTCTAAATAATAAAAAACTCTTCTTTCATCATAATCTTTAATTTCTTCGAGTGATGAGAAATTATTTTCTTGTTAGAACAATGTGGATTTAACAATTGTGACTCCTGTAATTCTTTTAGTTCCACTATTTAACTTTAATAGGCCAAGTTCTAAATCGAAAATTTCAACAAAGAATTTTTCCCGTTTAAGATGCAGCGTAATTATTATAGAAAAATCAGACGTTTTAAGACTGCATCAACGAGTTTCCTCTGCAAATAACATATTCTGAACCAGAATTCTAGATTTAGCAGTTAATCCCATGATTTTCACAGTAAAGAAATCCAAAAATGTCTGTGTTCTTTATTACATCTTATAAAGACAATTTATGGTAAAGCCAACAATAATAATTGTAAATACAACTTGTTAAGAAAACTGAAATGACATAAAAGGTAGGGTTGGGATGGGAATTTTTTTTAGCAGGATGAATCATCATGGAGATTCACGATCTGACAATAAAGGAGTTTCTTCGGTGGGTAAGCAAATATCACGTTTGCAAATAGGGCACTTGAGGGAAAATGGACAAGAATTAAGTCACGCCAATTAGGTAAAGATCAAAAACAAACCACCAAAGTTCAGAGGACTTACAAATCTCTTCCTTTCCGTTAGCCAGCTATCGATACACGCAATATGAAACTCGTGTTTACAAGGCATTATTCTAAGTTTATCTTCATCCACGTAATCCTCCAAACAGATGGCACATTCCTGTGGATCATTTTCTTGACTTTTTGCTGAATAAAATATTTTAGTTGGGAGATTGTAAACAACCTGTTGAGGAGCTATGTCCTGCTTAATCAATTGACGTTGTCTAATGCGCCACAAGACATAAATAAAGATCATCACTACAGTCGGAGACAGAATAACCACGATTATTACATCAAGCAAAGGCCTAATTATCAAAAAGTAATAATGTTCAGAATAAAATGATGAAACTATTTTCAAAACTCAATCAGGTACGGCATTACCACTGTAAAAGATCATCTTTTATAAGCCTTATGAGCACTGGACTCCCAAGCATATGTATAAGTGAACGAAGCTCATGATAATCTTTTTGACCAATGAATACTGAGGCAATTTCAACATCGGATGTAATTCCTTATATCAAAAGATCCTTATTAATCTTAATTACATGTAAAATTTCATTCCACCCGGAATTTATAAAAACTCACCAGTAGCATACATGGTAATTAATCCATTTCTCTCTGGGTCACCAACAACCACCGCTAATGCCCCAGAATTTTGCATATTTCTCACTTTTTCAATGAAAGAGCACTGCCCTCGTTCGACAAGTACTATTTTGTCTGAATCCCTTAAAGGATTTTTAAGCTCTCTACATCCATCTATGTTATCGGACTCGAGAAAATCCAAAGGAATTAGATGCCCAGAAAGCCCATCTTCTGTCAGACGTGGACCAAATGCGGCTATGCGGTCTAGATACGATACATTTGTTGCCTGTAAGAGAATCCAATTAAAATGAAAATTGAACAAATAGAAAGATGAGGAAAGAAATGAATTTTTTTTTATTGGATTTCTATCGCTTCTTTCTACATTATAATCCTGTTTCCAAGAGAATTGAAATTCTAAAGTACTCGGGTGAAACTAAACTAAGAAATCAAATTGGGATAATGAAGAGGGAGGTTTCCAGAAGTTATCAGAAATGAGTCGTTCAAATTAAACAACCTATAATCAAGGCCATGAAGGTAAGAATTTGTGAAAAGCTTGCAATCCAAAAAGGTAACAACATTTATGATTTTTTATTTTTATGGAGAATTTGCAATCAATTGTTTTATTAAATTGTAACAAGTGAATGGTATCGTAATTAAATTTGCACAACGGTGTACTCAACCGTGGGGAAAGTGTATTCTAATTCTTATGAGATCTAGGATCTTACCACGACTACAAGTGAAGCATCGGCCACCATGTTGCCTAAATGACACCAATTGGCCATGAATAGGCAGTAAACCAGTAAAATAGCACGAAAGAACATAATTGTAAGCATCAAATGGGTCTGCAAAAGAAATGGTATAATTCCAACACCTTTCTTTTTTCAACCAAGCAAAAAAAAGAAAGCCTAATTTAAGGAGGAGTGGAGAGAGGGAAAAAGAAAGGCAAAGAAATGAGAAGTGTAGAAAAAAGATGAAAATAAATAGTAAAGTAGATATAAAACGAAAAACAATTCACGAAGACAAACGTAAACGAACAAGGCTGACAGACGAGATATTGGATAAAAGACTAAACATAATGAACTATAGAGCTGGCATAATTATGTTTGAACCTTTATGGCATCAGGTATGCATTTAGGTATGTATCAGGTGCAAAAGATGATCCGCGGAGGTGAAGAAACTTTGATTGATCTCTTTTCGTGATGCTTTTCCCATACTCACGCCATCCAATCCTTAACTGTTAACGATTGGGCGACGACATGTAGAAATTCTGTAAACGGCAATTTCTTATGATGATACATTTGATAACTATATTCGATTCAAAATTGGGAATCCAATTCCTGAAGGATCATATCTTGTAAAGTTTTGGACTTGCCTTGAATTTTTCAAGTCAAGCCTTTTTGAAGCGTCCAGATTGAAATAAGCCTTTTTTAAAATTCAAATTGTCGAGCTTTAATTGGGATCAATATCAGGTGACTAGTTTAAAACTACGCGAAAATTGTTAATTTAGTAAACTAAATTTGTCGCTGGAATTTTCTCATATTTCTAAATGGAAATTTTTTGAAGGCCTTCCGATACAATTTCGTTTAGGCATCCTTGTTTTTGTTCACCCAGGCGATGAAGCGCCTAGTATTACTGAAGAATTTGGCGCGAAATTCACCAAGTAAAGACTCACAAATAAGGGTATCTAGGCCAATAAGTTATGAATTTCCTTGGTGATTATGAAAAAGTTTTTAAAATACATATAAACACTTTTCTAAATTGAAGGCGTTCCTTACGGCGAAGTCTCCCAAAGTTCCTCTTCATCAAGAATGGGTGACTCTGGTGAAAAAAGAATTAAAAGGGAAGGATCCGGAAAAAGTTCTAACTTGGAATACTGCTGAGGTAAATTAATTTATTCGGGCTGAATAACCAAAAAAACTGTTTGATAATTTCATTCTTTTAGGGAATTGATATAAAACCAGTTTATACAAAAGCTGACACCGAAAACGTAGCTGACGAGATTCCCGGTAAGTTCCCATATACAAGAGGTCCTTATGCATCTATGTATACGGCCCGACCATGGACAATTCGTCAGGTAATTTCGAGAAATTAAAAATCCGATTGGTTGATCAAATATATAGAACTGATCTTATAATATATACCTTAAGTCTGAATTAAATTGGCTGTTATGAATTGCTACCAAATTTTTTCCACTTCCCTATTTCATAGTATGCTGGCTTCAGTACCGTTGAAGAGTCCAATAGTTTTTATAGGAAAAATCTAGCAGCAGGTCAACAAGGCTTGTCCGTCGCCTTCGATTTGGCGACTCATCGTGGCTACGATTCTGATCACCCGCGAGTCTTTGGTGATGTGGGCATGGCTGGCGTAGCTATTGATTCTGTCGAAGATATGAAGGTTGATAGTTTCTTTCATCTTCTCATTAAAATCTCTGTGACTTGCTAATGTATAATGAATTTCAGATTCTTTTTAACGGAATTCCACTCAACAAGATATCAGTTTCAATGACTATGAATGGCGCAGTATTACCAATATTAGCCATGTATATAGTCGCAGGACTAGAACAAGGTGCTAAACTGGAAGAACTCTCTGGAACCATCCAAAATGATATTTTAAAAGAATTTATGGTCCGCAACACGTTCATCTATCCTCCTGAACCGTCAATGAGGATAGTTGGGGATATTTTCTCATATATCTCATGGGTAAGTTTTCTTCACTTGTTTTATGTCTTAATATTTTATTGATTAGACCATTTTTTTAGCATATGCCCAAATACAATTCGATATCGATCTCGGGATATCATATGCAAGAAGCAGGCGCCGATAATGTGCTTGAATTAGCTTTTACTATTGCTGATGGAATCGAATACGTAAGGACAGGTGAAGTCTACATTCAAAATTTTCATTTATTCTAACTAAATTATTTAAAACTATTGATAATCCGAATTTTGGTATGGATATATAGGTCTAAAAGCGGGAATGACAGTAGATGCCTTTGTACCTCGATTGTCTTTCTTTTGGGGTATCGGAATGAATTTTTATATGGTAAAATTCAGTTATGTTTTTTTTTTTAAAATTATCATCCATTTACTTGTTCTCTATCTTAGGAAATAGCCAAGTTACGCGCCGGCCGTCGTCTTTGGGCTCATATGATTCAGGAAAAATTCCAACCCAAAAATCCAAAATCAACCATGCTGCGTACCCACTGCCAAACCTCTGGTTGGTCATTAACTGAACAGGTATACTTTGTTACTATATATTTTTCCTGATTATATTCAGCTGAAAATTTTAAATGATATTTTATGATTAAATAGGATCCATACAATAACATCGTCAGGACTACTATAGAAGCTCTGGCTGCTACGCTCGGGGGTACGCAATCGCTCCACACTAATTCGTTTGATGAAGCTATTGGACTACCGACTGAAACATCTGCAAGAATAGCCCGTAATACACAACTCATATTACAAGAAGAAGCCTTCATTCCAAAGGTGGCTGACCCTTGGGGGGGAAGTTATATGATGGAAAACTTGACGAATGAACTATATGATAAGGCATATACCATCATTGAAGAAGTCGAAGAAATGGGTGGAATGGCTAAAGCAGTGGCTAGTGGGATGCCCAAATTAAGAATAGAAGAGAGTGCAGCGCGAAGACAGGCTAGAATTGATTCTGGTCAAGGTTTGTCATTTGCTTCAAATAAAGCCTCTGCTTCTTGAAACATTAATGAAAGAATAGTTCATATATTTTTACATTATCCCAGAAACAATTGTGGGCGTGAATAAATACCGTCTTGAGAAAGAAGCCGCAGTTGAAGTACTAACTATTGATAACGCAAAGGTACGAGAAGAACAAATCGCTCGAGTAAATAAAACGAAAGCAAACAGAGATACACAAAAGGTTGGTAAGTAGAATTTAAAAATAAATGGAAGCCGAAAAGATAATTAAATTCCCTTGTTTTAGGTTGAAGCGATTCTGAATAAATTAACAGAATCAGCCAAAACGGGAAAGGAAAACTTGCTAGAATTATCGATCAAGGTCAGTTCATTCCCATGAATGTGCAATTCAAAATAAAATTTAACTTTTGGTCCTGGTAAAATAGGCTGCTGAAACGCGCTGCACTGTTGGCGAGATCTCCTATGCCCTCGAGAAGATTTGGGGGCGTCACGAGCCATCAAGCAGGGTGGCCAGCGGAGCATATAAGTCGGCGTATGGAACTGAGGGTGAAGTGAACGAGACGCTAAAACTCGTTGAGGTAGAAGTAGAAAATTCTATATTCAGCAATAGCAAAGGCATCTGACTGTTACATTACTGAATAATAGGAAACTCGAACAAAACTCGGGGTTAGTCCCAGAATTTTGGTGGCCAAATGCGGTCAGGATGGACATGATCGTGGGGCGAAAGTTATCGCCTCAGCATTTAGTGACTTTGGATTTGACGTTGATTTATCTCCCCTCTTCAGTACCCCTGAGGAGGTCGCACGCCAAGCAATTGACAATGACGTTCATGTTATTGGTGTTTCGTCCCAAGCCGCAGCGCATAAAACGCTCGTCCCAGCCCTTATCAGTGAACTTCATCGCTTGGGTTCTAAAGATAAAGTTATAGTCGTCGGTGGTGTTATTCCACACCAAGATTATCAGTTCCTCAAAGACGCTGGAGTGAGTGCTATTTTTGGACCTGGTACAAAAATTCCTCAAGCCGCCAAAGAAATAATTCTTAAAATTCAAGATATTAATAAAGAAGAAAATCCAGCTGATGTCTAGTTGAGACAATTAAACAATTTGTTATACGTGATTAAATTCTATTGGAGACTGTTCTAAATATGTTCGGAAATCTCGTTCGTTTTCTTTTGAGTTTGTACAAACTATTCAACAAAATGTAAATATATGATAATGAAGACATTTTGTATTATTTATTTTTAATGAAATTTCTTTTCTCAGAGTTATTGTTTTGATATGTTAACTAAAAATGGCGGTTGGACCGGATTTTGCGACAAACATCGATCGTGGAATAATTTACAAGGGTGTCGTCTAATAATCTAGTCTGAATGGCCAAGACAAATATGATCACTTTGCCAGTCCAAGTTTAATGTCAGGACAAACCTGTCTATAATTATATGCTCGTTTGCAAAGTTCAAGATCCCGACTCAAAGCTCATTATGGATCACAGCCTCGCGCACGACCCCTTTCACCCCACTCACCACCTTTTTAGTAGTGAGTCTCAGTTCCTCGTTTCCACGTTCCACATCGATACTGACCCATAACCAGTATAGACCAATTAAAAGAGTCACCCAGAAGGCAAATTTGAACATCCCCCAAACCCAACTGAACAAAGCTCTACTAATAGACCATAGGATATAGGCTAAGAAGAAAATAATTAAGAGCACAATAACGTCGGACTTCGTTGCGACAAAGTTCAGGTTTTCCCGAAGGGTAAGCGATATTTGAGTGGTGTTTAGAGCGGAAAAGTACTGGTTGAAGTAACTCAATAGCGTGTTAAGCACCTCAGATGGGATAATGTTATCCAGCATATGCAACTCCCAAAAAAACAAAATCAGTGTGGGTTGTGAGGTAGAAACAAAGGTACAGTTTTGAAGATAGAAATAGATTTCTTGAATCAATAGAAGGGATAAATGTGGCACTTTCGTCAGCTACTATTTGTCTTGTGATCTATTGAGTTATAAGATTAACAAGATATATGATATAGCGGTCTGCAAAAGAAAAGCGATAGCCTCGTCGAAACTTTAAACCTCAGTGTTTTGATGTCTCATAACATTTTAGCTAAGGTAGTTCATTGGTCGGCGGGGACAAACTCTATTTAACCGGGCCAGAGTATTAGCCACATAATCGATTGACAACCTTATTTCCAAAAAAATTTTGTCGTAATATTTAACATCGTTAGGATTTTAACCAGAGATTAATATTAAGAGAGAAGGGATATCATTTATAATAAAAATGATAGATCGTTGCTTCTTTGATTAAAATACCTCTCATTCAATAATATAATTAATATAATTAATAACTTAAACTATCAAATCCATTGATCTTAACTATCGATCTCCAGTTTTGCCCGGTTGTGCTCTTGCCCTCAGCTGTTCAAATGTCTCTCTAGTAGCCAGCTTTATACGATCAACTAAACTCTCGACAGAATCCAATGCTGGCCTTACATCAAGATAAAAAACTGGTGTGTCGCCTTCATTTGGTCCAGAGTAATAATCTATTACATATCGTACTTCTTTCCCACAACGATCAATCGTCCAATCATGCCGATCGAATGGTGGTGGAGTGCTTGCAGAAAAAAATAAACTCTTTCAATAATAGAAGTGGTGAATATATAAATATCAGAATAGCTAATCAGCATACCCTAAGGAAGGAAGAATCCACTTAGTCCATTGTATTATTCGAGCTTTCGGACTGAGTTCTTGTGGTCTACCACGA
Source organism: Geosiphon pyriformis (assembly GCA_016748015.1). Lineage (NCBI taxonomy): Eukaryota > Fungi > Glomeromycota > Glomeromycetes > Archaeosporales > Geosiphonaceae > Geosiphon > Geosiphon pyriformis. The sequence goes on along the minus strand of JAAOMT010000675.1, from coordinate 548,984 downwards.
AAGCGTAAGAGCTTTGGTCCACCACACACACTTTATAATTATTAACTGTAAGTCTCAATTAACTGATAAAAAATCAAGCCGAACCAAAGTTTCCATACTTACCACTTTCGCATACCCTCCCATTTGTTAATCTCGATCCATGCTTGCTCATTCAAGAAATTGTGTATGTCTACCATGGTTTCTATACTCTCCTCTGGCGTTTCCCAGCCTTTCCTTACAAGTGCACGATAAAATTGTTGTGGGGAAGGGTATTCCCAAAACTCCTTACTTCGTGCTTTAGGAATAGAAGAAACTACTCTCAAGGTTGGTAGAGAAATTTTTTGCCCAGGTATCGGCTCTTGAGATAATTTTGGCATTTGATTCTCTAGCGAGAGTACATCACCAGAGTGGTGTGGACAAGCGTTGCCAAAAGGTTTGCTTTGTCCATTTGCCTGGGTTTCTTTAGTCTGCATAGGACATCCAGTGGGTTTCGTTGCCATTTTCCTACCAGGCTATCCTATTTAAATATTTGATGAAATTTTGGCGCTATTTATTCTATCCAAGGAATTTTTAATTCAGGGTTTATCATTTCATTGATTCCCGGAGAACAATGAGTCATTTTTTCACGTGCAAAAATAAACAACAATCGAGAATTAGTTTAACAACTTTTACTCGTCATTAGTATGCTCACTTGATTTCTGAATGACTGATATGAGTACCAAAATAATAGGTAGGTTTCATAAAAAACTTTTTCTACATTGTGCCTAATGCGTAAATAGAAAAGTTCAACTGCTAAAGTAGAATTTTCTTTTATAGAAATCCTCCAGTCTCCTCCGCCATCAAACCATCAAAAACCTCGTAGTGTCGTAAGGCTGGAAAGTTGCAAGCAAGAAAAGCCCAATCGCATCCGAGGTTTTTTGGCCGGGGTAGCATCCGGAGTGACCAAGCTATGTGTCGGTCACCCTTTTGGTATATTTTTGATCATTTTAGTTTCTTGTCAAAAATCATGGTTAAATAGGTGAAATTTGAATTTTCATTGCATTTCAAATACAAATAGACACGGTTAAGGTTCGTTTGCAAACGTCTGGAAAAGAGGGGCGATTTCGAGGACCGATTCACTGTTTTACAACAACAATTAAAAAGGTAGAGTTTCCTACAATTTTATTTATCATTTCTAATCGAGACCTTATTACCTTTTTTAAATCGCTTGTTTTAAGGAAGGGTTTCGAGCTTTATACAAAGGTAATCAAAGTGGAATTCTGAAATTATAGAATAGAAGCTCTTGTTATTTTCGCTGATTATAATTCTCTTAATATGATTTCAGGTGCAACTCCTCCTCTTTTGGGTTGGGCTTTGATGGATAGCATAATGTGAGCGTAATAAACCTTGTTTTTTAATTGATTTCATTTATTTATAAATATAACTTTCCTATAACTTTGCTTAAAACATCATTTTTTGATCAAGGCTAGGCTCCCTTCACAATTATCGTCTTCTTCTTCAGAAAAATGACCCAAAAGTAAAATTAACTATACCACAACACGCTTTGGCTGGACTGGGTATCAATATATATGCTAATTTGATGAGCTTTAAATATTATGGTTTTAACCATTTCCACTGATTAATCGACTGGAATCTTAACAGGCGCTGGACTGACAGTCTCCTTCGTTGCAACCCCGATCGAGCACATTAAGGTACTAGTTTGGTTTTTGCATTTTTATTTATTAATCATTGTGCTATGCTGGTCTCCTTAATAAAAGACCATTTGTTTTTAGGCACGTTTACAAGTACAATATGATTCCCATACAAAATTATATCAAGGACCAATTGATTGCGCACGAAAATTGGTAGGCTTTTTCGCTGTCCCAAAGGTTAGATTCTTCAGTAAAATCATCAACTTTTTCCTTTTGAATCAAAAGATTCATAACAATGGAATTCCTGGTCTTTGGAAAGGTTTGACTGGCACTCTAATTTTTAGGAGGTTTGTTGTACCTGCAGCCTAATTGCTCTTTCACTTTTCCATAAACTAAAAAATCTCCGCTATATCAATGCAGCTGGTTTGCTGTATGGTGGGGCTCATATGAGGTAAACATAGTTTAAATGAACATTTTGCCAATCACATTTTTTAACGCATTTTTTCTTCCAATCATCAAGCTTTATGCGATATGGCTGCGAAAGACAAACATGAGTGAAGGAGCAATTAATTTTTTTGCGGGTGGATTTAGCGCCAGCACATTTTGGATAATTTCTTTCCCTTTTGGTAACTTGAATGGTAGTTTTTTGGTTTTTTAATTATTATTTTATTATAATATAGAATCTTGTATTTTCAGATGTTGTAAAAAACCGAATTATGACACAACCCGATGTTAAACCCTTACGTTTTCCAAGTTTGGCTAGCTGTGTCAAATATTTATATCAAACAGGTGACTAAATGACTTACTCCATCAGAAACGTCCTTTTTGTTTCGCTTTGCTGATTTCTAGATGGCTTTATAAATTAGAGGGATTTTCTGGATTTTACCGGGGATTTACTCCTTGTATTTTGAGGTCATTCCCTACCAATGCCTCGGCCATTTTTGCGTTCGAAACCACGATGCGGTTTCTCAAAGATTTTGAAATGTAAATAAATTGTATATTTAATCGTGTAGGTTATGTTCAAGATTGAGGATCAGGGAAAATTAATAAAGTCCGTAAATAAAGCCCTTTTCCCCTGATACTTTTATTTGTATCCAAACAAGAATTACCCATGTTCCGCTCGTTAAGTCACTTTCTAAGTAGAGCCCGAGCTCCCGTAATTCAGGAAGGAACCGCGTTTTGTGAAATTAAAGATCTTTTAATGCGGAAACTAGATAGTACAATTTTTTGCTTTGTATATCATAATACGTTTGATTTTATTGCAATTGAAATATACTCTTGGAATAACCTCCCTTTTCTGGTAATTAATAATCTATGGATTGTTTGGCTCTAATCAAAGAAGAGATAAATCTGAAAGCGACATGGAAACTTTCAAGACTCTTAACACAATTACCCAGTCATAACCCCACCGTTATCTCTGGAGACAAAGCTTGCCTTCACGTTAAAGCTTTATATACAGAAGTGTTTACTCATTGAAGTTGTTCCTTTTCTTTAGCAAGCTTCGCGTAAAAGGCCTCCCGTTTTTTGATAGCAGGTATGTGAACACCGTACCAAAAACCATAGCCAGCAGCGAGACCAAGACCGAGGGAGACTGTGATGTCGACAATGAGTTGTTTGCGAAGTTTACCTGTGATTGGAGCAATGGCCATCGTGGATTCGTTGTATGTCAATGGACTCGTTTTGATAGTTGAGTAAAACAAATGATAATCTTTTTGGGAATATTTTAAAGTTTAATTTTTTGCTACTAATTCTAATTAATTTATAAAATCAAAAATTCAAGTTTTAAATAATTATAATAATCAATTTTATTAATTTAGCATTTTTACAACAATGTAAATAAATCAAAGAAATTAAAATATAAAAATACATGATTTCAATTAAAAATACATGTAATTGATTTTTTTTAACCAATAGTTTTTTAATATTAATAAATCATGTTAAATATTAAAAAATATTAGTATTTGAAATTTTTAATATTGATAAATAATACATCTTTTATTAACATAATAACAATTATATTAAATGATTGAAATGAATTATTGTAGTACAGTGTAAATAATTAATTTTGCTAAATAGCATTAATTCTAAGGAACAAATATTCTCCCAACCTCAATTGTGAAGTTGAAAAAAAATGGAGACCCAAAAAATTCGTGAAGCCGTCCAATTCCTTGCAGATGGTGATAAAGCGTAAGATGAACTAGCATTTTTTTGTTTCGGACAATTTCGATCGTTTCGTATAAGTTCATTAGAATTTCCTTTGGTTCTAACAGAATTCAAAAGAATTGGTTCAAAAAACCTGATTGGGATGTAGCCGGCTCATGTTACGAAAAGGCTGGCATGTTTTAAATTTGTAAAATCGTAAGAACAATGCTTCTCCAGTAAAGCTTGTTAAAATTATAACATTTTTTAGTACACAGCATCCTGTTTTAAAGCTGCTCGCTCTTATGAACAAGCCATCCAAGCATACTTAAAAGCTTCTGATGCTCTATTCAAATCAAATTCGTAAGTTGAAGCGATAGTATTCCCTTAAAGTTGTTGTTTTATTGGGCGAGAAACGTATATTCGATTTGTGTTAATGTCTGATCTTTCTCAGAATTTATATGGCCGCCAAAACCATGGAAGGAGCTGGGAATCTGGCTTCTCTACAGCTCAAACAGCCGGATCGTGCTGCAGATTTATATCGTCAGGCCAGTGATCTTTATCAAACTCATATGAATCCTGATCGTGCAGCTGAGATGCTCGAAAAAGCCGCAAGGTATTAATTGAATTAGCTCTGTTTTATACATGCTTTTTCACTCATAAATTTTTTCAATTCTAGAGCTCTTGAAACAGTAGATGTAAATCAGGCCATTGATTTTTACAATGCTGCTTGTTCATTATATGAATCCGAAGATCGGGGAAAGTTTGCGATTGATACTTTTATTCGAACAATTGCAGTGATGATTCGAAATAAAAGGTTAGATTTTTTTAATAATCTATTCGTTCTTATACCTAGAAACTACCGTTTAATATTGACATATTATTTTAGATTCGAAGCAGCTATAGACATATTGCTGCGATTGAGAGAAATTTACCTTAGTATGAACAATAACTCGGGAGTGAGCAAAACGTGTCTAAGTATAATCATTATTTTATTGGCTGCGAGCGATGAAATAGAAGCGAAAAAACAATTTCAACATTTTTGCCAGTATTTATCCATTAATTTTTGGCTTATTTAATATTGCTTTGAAATTCTGGCAAACACGGAAGATTTTTTATACCGTTGATCCTATTATTTTTGGATAGATATGCCTTCGTCCAATCGGAAGAGTCAGCAGTCGCAAGCATTCTGCTTGACGCTTTTGAACAGGGCGATCAAGAGCTTCTAGAAGAGACGGTTAACAGGCAGATTATTACATTCTTAGACAATGAAGTTGCTAAACTGGCTCGAAACCTTCACGTGCCAGGAGGAATCCTTAGATCTTCGACTAATAAAGTATCCCTGCCACAAATACCAGGAGCCTTTCTTTGGAACAACGGAGGAGAATTAAATATGCAGGGGGAAGAAAAAGAATTCGATGAGGACGATTATCTTTCCACATATTTTAAAGATGAGAAAGAGGAAGATGCCACTTTGCAAGAATTCTCTAAATCCACCGAAAGAATTGACGCTCCCATTGAGAAAGAATCTATTTCTCTACCTGATGAAGATGAGGAAGGCCTGTGCTAGATTTATACTGGGCCCCGAGGCCTTACTTTATCTTATAGAAAAGATATTTATAATATCCTCTTTTTTATTTACTATTTGAAATCCAAGGATAGAAATAATAAATAAATGGTTCTTGTATTCCTGCATCATGGTGATGATTTCCTTAATTAAAAGTTTACTTTTTACCATGTGATTACGGACCAAAACTTAAAATTAAACCCCAAACTAGAATAAATTTAAAAGTCATTCTTACAATGTCTGGAATGTCCAGCGAAGGGAGGGAGACGACCTCATTAGAAGCATATGACTTGGAATATGTTAATAAAACTACAGCAACAGAAGCGCTCTAGTAACAATCGCCATATATACGTTTTAACTTCAATTTCTAAAACCATTCATGATTCTCAGTTATACCTTTTACCTTTACATCAGTCAGCAGCAAGAAATCAAGTGTGTTGTGCCTTCGGAAAATCCGTATGCATTTTAAAAGTTACTTTGATCCTATCCTGACATTATTTTAATTCATGTTTTTTGCTATATACGAGTTTTCAGCGATAACTCAACAGCCCTCAGTGAAAGTTTGTTTTTGAATACTGGAGAATTTAATTCTGGTTCATTTAATGAGACGCCAGATTTGCTTAACAAAAAACCCAAATGGGAAAATAGCTCGAAGATGGTTGCCATTTTCGTAGTGCGTTTTGATACCAAACACGGAAATGTAATTGAATGGCAATATCCTGATGGTAATTCTAATTTATCAAAATTTCCGACTTCAATTTTTATTCGTCATACAATGAAATCTTCCCTTGATTTTTACTAGATGTTGATTTACAAGGTGTTGAATTTTCGGCAATGCCGAGTGGATTGCATGGTGTAGAGAAGGACGTCATGTAAGAAATAGCTCTATTCACATTCATAAACTTCATTAAAAAGTTTTTTGCTACAGATACTTCGCGAAACCTCCTTATATTGGATTGAGTGTCTTCCAGAATGTTCCCACTTTTGATCAATCACAAGAACGTGGGGCAAAAATGGCAGCTCTCGGAATATTAGTCTCTCCGTTACCCACATGTGAGTTTTACGGTAAGCCATGGAGACATTTAAAATTTTTGCAAGATCAGGTCAGGTATGTGTATGTGCAAAATGTTACATTGATTATTTGGGAAACTCAGATTATATATTTATATCAGTTAAAACTACTACAGACAACATGTTAACTTTCCAGGCGATTATTCCGATCTTCAAAGATACTTTGAAGACTGTAGCTTCGCTGTAAATACCGAAACTAATCATTACTATCTTTCCGATTCTGAGGATGGTCCTTCCATGTCACGTGGAAATTCTGCTTTTCGTGATCAGCTTTTGTTATCAAATAATCACTTCCCCATCGATTCGGGTGTTATGAAAGGCAAATTTTTTCGCAGAGAAGCGAATTCGTTCTCTGTAGGTAGTTTTTAAATTTATTTGCTTTGTGGCATAATGTAGCTTCCTATCGTTTACCCAACAGCTTATCAGATCACCCGTTGTATTACAATAGCTTGATCACCCAGCTCGCTATTTCCCTAAATTTATTACTAGTTTTGGCCCTGCCATTTTTGTGCTATGGAAAGCAGCATTACTTAACAAACGCATTCTTTTCTATACGGCCCCCCCTGTCGAGGAGACATGCTACTTTGGTATTTTTTGTTCTCAATTTGGCAAATCAGTAATTATGAACACTCAATTTAGGTGTTTCATTTTCTAATGTTCCTTTTTTCCTAGTATACGGAACAAGCTTACTTGCGAAATTATCTTCAAGTATTTCAAGAGATCTGTCAAAAAATCCTGAAAAATTAGAAACCCTCTTCTGCATTGGGATCAATGAATTTGACTTGTTGAAATCGATTCAGGGTGGTTATGTAGCGTGTAAGTACTTTTACAATAAAAACATTGATATTTTCAATCCATCATGTAACCCGAAGATTAACGTTTTCATTATCACAGGCACTACCGATCGCATACTTCAACACAAGCCTGATCTTTATGACCTTATAGTTAGCTTTACTTCTGAGGCTAATATCTCGATTCCAATATTAACTCCTTCTCCCAATTCATCGTCGTTTATCCAAAATTTGACCAAATTCAATACTACTGATATAAGGAGATATCGTACCCTATCAAGCCTCTTAGCGCGGGATGCAGGGCAGGATCTGAGACTAAATGAGAGTAATTATTTACCTTCATGGCTTAACATATTCTTTGGTGGAGGGTCTTGGTGGTACGAAAGATATAATGGTTATCAGCGGATAAATTCTAGACATGACGAGGGCCAGGACATGAATGAAAACACTTTATCAGCATCTAGCAATGGAGCTGCTAAAGATTTAGCAAGAATTAATCCCCCGCGAGATTACCGAGATATCGAATTTGAGACTTTGAGGTAATATTGACACACTTATCATTGAAATATACCTCTAACTCAATTAACCATTTCCAGCATTAAAATGCTGGAACTTCTATATTAAGATATTTTCATACGTTAACATCAGACCTCCTTGGGTCTTTAAATTCCATTATGACCGCAGCAAGTTTATTTGAAACAGACAATCAGGTAACATATCTATATCCAGGTCATATGTCACAATTAGGATTGGATCTGCGGGGTGATGCAGCCTTTGTAAAAGAACTGGCTTCAATTTATTTTGGAAAAGAAGTTCAGGTAGTTGGTACTGGTATCATCATACTTACAGCCTTTTCCGATATTTTTTGGGCTTTGATAGAATTTTTATGGCAATGCTTTAAAAGATAATAAATTAGAAAGAAATAGATACTGGTGGCCGAGTGGGTCGGTTTCTCGCTTATGTAGATTTTAATAGAATTTAGAATTTAAGCGCTCTTAATAGCAAAACGTTCACCAACCCCTATGATTTTTGAAATCAATTCTTTGAATAACGCCTTATGTGCTTCAGTAGCCCTAGTTGTTGATTCGTGTTGAGTGCAACCTTCGGGGCCGCCTATTATTTACGAATTAACGAAATTATTGATGGATTTATAAAGCAATAGCGAGTGAATAAAGTACCATTGCGCCACTCGAACCCATCTTCAGTCTGAATATGTATTGATGTGTCGTATCCGTAAATGTCCTCACCACCATGAGGAAACTCGGTGGGTAGGAAACTGAGAGTAGAGCGTAGATCGGATACTAATGCATTGAGTTCTTGACTTTATGGCAACCGTGATAATTTTTGTAAGAGCCGGCAGATTATTTGAAATACCGACGAGGTGATGTATATTAATTTTACCTAGAGACTTCACCATTTTGAACTTTGTATTGGTCTCGACCTTGCAAGGTCGAGTGCGCTACAAACCCACCGTTTTGATCGCCGTCTATTTCAATTACGCGTCTTTATAAAATTGAAAAAATTGAAAGATTATAAAAAAAGCTAAGCTATCCCTTTTCAACGTTTAAAATTTTCTTGATATTTGATACCTAATTGTTGGAGGTTTGAAACCGCCAACAATACCTTCCGTTAATTGAACATGGAAAGACATTGGAGTCACAGTTTTAGAAGAATTTTCCTTAAAGATAAAAGAGTATTGTGAAAGCAATGATATCGTTAATGAAAGGAAGAAAACTATCCAACAAAAATTAGACCATGATTTAATGAACGGTGATAGGGCTCGAGTTGTGGAAGTAGAATGGTTTTTTACTGCTATCTTTTCGATGGGACGGAATTATCGCATGTCAGATCATGAGGGAAAATATTATGATCATTGAAAATACCAACTCTCAATAGGTTAAAATTTCAATATATCCAAAGAAAGCTGAATTTAACCCCTCAATGTTTGTTTCAATTATGGTATAATTAAAAAATGAAAACTTGATTTTTTCCGCTATCTAAATTTTGCAATTTTTTATTTGATTTTATTTAAATATATGTACTTTTTAAATGTTACATCAAAGTTAAGAATTAAATTAATTGTTCTAATTTTAGAAAAGTTTATTTCTATTTATATTTGTAAATTTTGACAATATAAAATATTGTATTCTTAACAAAAAATCTTAAAAATAAAATAAAATTATCGAAATAAAATTTTTTATATAAAATTATAATTGTTATAAATCTTATGCCCACAACCAAGCAAAAGAAAAATAAGAAGCAATCCCTATTTTTGTTAAACAAAATATTTTAAACGCATTTCTTTTAGACAATACAGATTTAAAGCAACTTTTGGTCGTTATTAAAGTTTCATACTGAATGGTAGTTCTCTTTTAGTTAAAGTCTTTTTCAAATAACACATTAAAAACGGTTTTAGTGTTGTTTTATCTATTATCAAACTTTTTGTTAGTTTTGCCACTTATAATATTAATTAGCCATTTTTTAAATGGACAAAAAACCACTTTTTTTAGCAAAAGCAGCAGCAATCAATTTTTCTTTGTGATCCTTAAAAACTTTGAAACTGCTATTATTGAGTTTTTTTCTTTAAAAAACATAGCTTTAGATTAGTTGCTTAAAGCTGGTATTTTTATTGGTATTAACAATTGAATTTAAGCCAAAAATTAATATAAAATTATTTTTAATTCTATTCATAATTTAATTTCTACAATATAAGTATATAACTAAATATTATAATTAAAAAATTTAAAAAAGTTTACCAAAATGGTCAAAAAATTTAAAACTTTAAAAAACGTATTCTGATTAGAATTCATTAGTAATTTACTAAACAACTTTTTTTTATTAAAATTTATTTTATTACACGGTATACTAATAACTTTAAAATTGACTAATTACCATTTTGTTGAATTTTTATTTTAAAAATTTAAAAACGTTTTAAAATAAAAATTTTTACAATTATTTTATAAAATTCATTTTTTATTCTTTAAAAATCCAACATAATATTATTGCAAAAAATGTTTGAACAAAATTTGTTTATTAAAATTAAAAACCAAGATTAAGTTTTTAATAACCACTTTTAATAATATCAACATATTACAATAAATATGGCATTGCTAAAATTTTAAACCAATATATTAAAATCTGTTCAATTAATAAAACTCACATAAAAAACAAAAATAACAAAAAAACAACATACAATATTATTATATTACAATTATATTAATAAATATACAAAATTAATTAACAAATAAACAATATAAACAATAAAAATAAAAATTTACTTTATTAATGACAATAATACACAATATACAAAAAAATAACAATAACAAAATAATTTAATTATAACTTTAATATTATTTTAACAAAAATAAAATTATATTGCTTAATAAAATTATTTTTAGTTAATAATTATTTATTATAAAAATTAAACAAATTATGTTTTAACCATGTTTTTTTAATTAAATAATAATAATAATGGTTTAAAATAATATTATAAAAACAAAAACAACATTTTTTAATATTAATGTATTTTTTAACAATATTATTAATACTTAAAATTTTTTTAAATATGTAACTTTTGTTTTAATATTTAATATTTTTAAAAATTAATTTAATTTATATAAACCTGTGTTTTAATTACTATATTTTTTAAAATTAATTATTAAAAAAAATATAAAACTAGTTTTTTTTTTTTTTTATTATGCAATTAATGAGTAAAGCCCAACCACTATCTAATACATAGAGCCAAACTAAGTGACCCAAACTAAATGTGACTCATGTACTTACTACATATAACTAGCTACTCAAACCAGACAAGACAATACTATACACTTATACTAACACATATATTACCACTCAGACCAGAAAAAAAATGACACAGTTTACAATAGCCAAAGCTAATAGCAAAAGACTCAACAATACTAAACAACCTAACTACTCTATTAAACAACTCCAAAGACATACTATGAAACAACCTAGAAACCACACCACTATCATGAGCCAAACCAATCTTTTCCATTCTCATCTTGTGTTCAGACTTTACCAACCAAGTTTTAGCATAATACAAATCCACAACAAACTTTATGAATTTGACAATACTAACAGCAGCCACTTTTTTATCTTCAAAAATACTAAAAGTTTCTTTGTATTATTCTTTTAACACAAATTTTTTATACACTATAGTATATAAGCCAATGTCTAAGGAATATTAAAAGAGAATTTACAAAACAGCAGAAGAAGACAAATTACAAATACCAGCCAAAGCAGTCTATCATGCAGAAGTCTCAACCAAAATTTCATCATAAACAACAATATCCTAAGCACAAGTAAAAGCATAATCTGAAAACTCCACCTTATCATACAACAAACACAGCACATTATGATAACTCTTATCATATAATCTTTTTCTAATCACCATTAGTAATTGTTAGTACATGGCTTTCATCAAATATGTGCACAAGTTAGAAGACTTATGGCTAATAAATCCAGTGAGCATATAAAAATTGAGGTACCATATCTTTGAGGTAAAAACCCAGTTCATATACTTGATCAACATATTTGAAATCATGCTACAGTCAGGACTAGCTTCCCAATGAGCATAACTAATAGACCAAAATATATTTCTAACAAAATGACAGACATTGTCAAACACAATTGTGTTATCAGCCACCAAAAAATGCTTTTGTATATCAGCCAGTAAAGAAAAAAGAGACTGCACAGCCACCCAACTGCAAAATTAGCTTTCATATTACTAGTAACTTCAGAATAGCTCTTAACCTTAATCCAATTTACAGTAAGATTTTTATCCCTAATTAAATTGAAAATATGCAGTCTTTTAATTTAATACTGGTTACAAAAATTAGACACAACAAATGACAATTTTAACACATATGTATTAATAATAGCTTGGCTATTAAAATGTAATACTACTGTATTAGAAGATAAGACACATTTCAAGGACAAAGCAACAGCTTGCAACTCAGTTATGATAGAAGACAAAAAACCATAAACAGCAATACTAACACTTATATTCAGAATTAAAAAATACACAGCTGTACCATTAACAACATCAGCAGAGCCAGCACTTCTTAATGAACCATTTGTATATACTTCAAAAAACCCAGACCAAACCTCATGTAAACCATCTCTTATAGCAGACAGCCCATTAGACTTCAAAATATTTAAACCACATGACTGAGCAAAGTTAGCACAACCAAATGGAGACAAAACTTAACTCAGCAAAAACTCAGATATAATCCCAAACCAATGAGAAACAGGGCCTTACAGATCCAGCCTTTTCTAATGATGAAAAGTCTTCTAATCCAATATACTGCCCTTTTTATTAATAAGCTAATTACCAAAAGCAACCCCAAAACATTTCAAAGAATAAACAGAATCAAGATACAAAGTCTTTTCAAAAATTAATAACATCAGAAATTAATCAGGATTACAAAAAGCATTGGAAAGATTGTTCACTATTATTCATAGAAATATAGAAAATATATATTAGCATAGTTATTAGCCAATCAGAAGTAGATGTAGTAAAATGTGGAATTCCAGAATTTCTCTCAGGAATTGCAGGATTCTAGGAATTACAGGATTCTTATGAGGAATCACAAGATTCCAAAATTCCAGGATTTCTCTCAAAAGAATTGCAGGATTCCAGAAATTCCAGGATTCTTGTTGTGAAGAATTGAGGAATTGAGGAATCTCAATTATGTATATATAGCAATAGTATTAGAAGCTAAAAAGACAGACCTCCAAGTTTAGATTTCATCTAGACAACCTTCCAAACATAATAAATAACTATTTGGTATCTCAAACCTAATTCTACTATCAACACTCCATGTTGATAGTAATTGATACTTAAACACACTGAAACAATAGCTTTTGATCATGGCTATTGATGGAATACTGACTTGCAAAATTGTCTTGGCTTATTCATGATTTTCTTTTATTTCTTTTCTTTATTTTATTTTATTTTGATTTTATTGTTGTGCACTAATTAGTTGAATAAAGTGCTAGATTACTGATGTCAAGGATTGCCTGCTAAAAAACTTCTGCAAGAGGATAGAACATGTACAGAAGATATGGAATACTTATCAGAGGATTGCTGGCCATCACGCCAAGAGAAGAATTGACAAAATTGCGATTCTGGGAAGCTACGGATAATACAACTATTGAATCTCTATTCATTATACAAAGAACTCAACTCAAAACCTTCAGATACAAAACCTTCAGATTAATAACATCAACGTAAATAACTTTTAGCACCAAGTTACAGGTTTGTTATTTGATTCAACACCCCAAAGAATTACTTGTAACATTTGGTGCTCCCTGTGAAGTATAATCCTACAGAGAACCAGCACCAACAACCCCATCCAAAAGTGGCAGAATCAGAAAACGTTGGAGCAAACCATCTAGAATTCACGAAATCCTTATTTCAACATTACTGTCAACATTTGAGATTAACCCATAATCACATATCAGCAGAATCAGCTTTCAATTTTTATGTCAATAAAAGGATTGTCTATCTGTTGGGAACATCTGTGAATATTGAATCAGTGAGAGAAACTTTTTACAATGAATTAATTCAAGATAGTGGTCCAAGATAATTGAAGTGATCTGGTCTGAAAATTGTTAAAATTTCAGTTCTGTAAGCTTTCCAATATATTAAATCTTCATTGGATGGAGTATTAAATTTTGTAAGACATTTTTACAAGTGTTAAATAAATTATAGAGTCTGATTGCTGCTCTAAGTTTGTAGTGAGTGTTTATTGGTCTAGCTGCTATCTTGAATTCATTGTGAATTTGTTTTTGTATAGCCTCAGGAATAATGTTGGTTGTTTTAAGTTCCAGTTTTCATTCATAAAATGTTTTTCCAATATGAAAATATCTATATATAAGAGTATGTTCATTGTTCTGTTTATTAAAAAATAGTAAAAGTTTTTGTTGAATTGTGACATTTGGTGGAATGTTAATAGGAGCAATTAAAAGGTTTTCTTTCAGTGTTTGCTTCAAAAGTTCTGGTAACTTATTTTCAGAGTAACTTCTTGTTTTCTTTCTATAGGGGTAATAGTTCTAAGAATTATTTACTACTGGGGCTGTGGTTTTTTTCTAAATGTAATTAATTTGACTTTCATTAATTGTTATGGATAAGTCAGAAAGTGTTTTGAAGACTAACATTAATTTTTGGGATATTTGTTGAATATTTCGGAAAATAATCATAATAAAAATTGATTAATTAATAAAAAAAAAGAATAAAAAAATTATTTTTCGATATAAAGTTTTTATTTGTTTTTGGGTTTGAGTGTTTTTTGTAATTATTTACTATTTTTGTTTTTATGTTTGTGTATTTAGAAGAAATTATTATAAAAATATTAAATTAAGTATTTAAGTTTGATTGTTGTTTTATTATAACTATTGGTTTTAAATTTTGGGGAATATCTTCAGGATTAACTAAAAGAGAATGTGTACTAACTTGTAGAATTAATGGTTTAAGATTGTTTCTGGAATGATAGTGTTTCAATTTATTTTTATGTAGAACTTTTGCTAATACTTTGTCATTAAGTCTTAACTTGTATGATCTATTGCCTAAAATTTCGTGAATATAAAATGGTTTATCCTATTTATGTTCAAATTTTCCACTCCATTGTTTTTTAACCTTAGTTTTGTGTAAGAGAACTTTATTTCTAACTTTAAATTCGTTGATAACTGGTGGCAGTTTGTTGTCATGTCTTTCTTTTTGTAGGGCTTGGGAGTGTTCAATATGAGTGGCTACTATGTGTCTCTTTTTTTTCAATGTACTAAAGAGAATATAAGCTTTTCTTTGAAGTGTTTCTTGGAAGTTTTTTTCATTGATTGGTTGCACTAGATATGTTTCCACTGTGAAATTAATTGGTAATATTGCTGTTCTTCCATAAGTAAGCTCAAATAGTGTGTGTTTGTAGTATTTTGTTTTAGTGTTTTGTATGCTAGTAACACTAATGAAATAAAAATATCTCATTCCTGCTTAAAATTTGTTGAGACTTTGGCTAAAAATTCACACAATGTTCTGTTGAACTATTCTACAAATCCATTTGTTTGGGAGTAATAAGATAATAATAAAAGTCTTTTGACTTTGAATTGTTCACAAAATGTGTTCCTTAATCTGATAAGAGTTCAATTGGATATCCATGTCTACAAATGATATCTTCATAGATGAAATTTGCTACTGATTTTGCATCTGCTCTTTGGATGGCTCTAGCTTCAGACCATTTGGTGAGATAATTTACTGCAACTGCAATATAATAATTTCCTTAGGTTGTGATAGGTAATGATTTAACTAAATCAATTCCAACTCTATTAAAAGATTGTTCAACTTTGATTGAATTTAAAGGTTCTGTGTGGCAATGTTACTTATAGAATATAAGAAATATATATTAGCATAAATTAGCCAATCAGAAATAACTATAGTAAATGTGAAATTCCAGGATTCTTCTCAGAGGAATTGCAGAATTCCAAAAATTTCAGGATTCTTATACAAGGAATTACAGAATTCCTGGTGTGAAAAATTGAGGAATTGAAAAATCTCAATTATGTATATATAGCAGTAGTGTTAGAAAAAAAAAAGGCAGAATCTTTTGGTTAAAGACCTCTCAGTTTAGATTTAATCTAAGCAACCTTTCCATACACAAATATCAATAAATAATTATTTATTATTGCAATCTGCTCTCCATTATCAACACTTTATGTTGATAGCAATTGATACTTAACCACACTAGAACAATAGCTTTTGATCATGGCTATTGACAGAATACTAACATTTATTGCCTTGGCTTATTTTCTTTTATTTTTTTTTATGTTTTGTTTTGTTTTGTTGTTTTTTTGTTTTACTAATTGATTAAAAAATTAAAAGCACTAAGATAAAAACATCATAGGAACTGGTAAAAAACCTGTGAAACAAAGGTAGAACACTCATAGATTTGAGGATGGCTTACCAGGAGGATTACTGATCATCATGCTGAGAAAAAAATTCGACAAAATCACAATTCTAGGAGGCTACTGAAAACAACTATTGAATCTCTGTTCATTATACAAAAAACTCAACTAAAACTTTCAGATAATAGCAACATACCAATACTACTGACATAATCCATCTTATTAGTCATTGAGCACCAAGTTATGGGTTTGTTATTTGATTTGAGACCCCAAATAATCTCCTGTAACAGTGAGTTCTTTCTCTTCTTTAACAACTATCACAAGATTCTACATATTGTTGAATGTTTTTTTGCATGTGAGGCCAAAAGTAATGTTTAAGAGTTCTTTGAATTGTTCTATTTCTTCCCAAGTGTGCTAAAGAAGGATCTGTATGTATGTTATATAAAATTGTTTCTTTTTTATTTTCCTGTACTAATCTGAGTAGTTGGTTTGAATTTTTGCAATTTTTGTAATAAATTTTGTTGTGGTATATGAAATATTGTTTGAATTGGTATTGTAATTGATGTTTTTCACTTGAAGGCTAATTTTCTAGTATAGTAAGAGTCTCCAAATAGTTTTTAAGATTGTTGTAATTTTTGGGATCTATTATTGTTTTGTTGTTTTGTTAGTAGTGATAAGTTGTAGTAAAATTGTTGGTAGTATTAATTTTGTCTTATTCTTGAGAGGCTATCAATATTAGTGTGTAGTTTTTTTGGTTTGTAATATACAATATATTTGTAGTCTACTAGAAAATCATTTCATTAAGACTGTTTGGCACTTTGTTCGGTTTTTTTTTATTAAGTCATTTGAGATTAATATTGTCAGTTATAATGTCATATTTTTTTTTATTCTTCAGGTATTGTTGAAAATGTTTAATAGCCCAAATAACTGTGGCAGCTTTTAATTTGGTGTTATTCATAGAAAAAGAATACAAAAAAATAGTAGAAAAAAACAGATAGGAAAAATAGACCAATAAGAGAATAGTATTTAGCATGTGAGTACATTGCTTAACAATGTGGAGCATTGTCAAAAAATTATAGCATATTGCTCAAGAATATAAGCAATCTTATAGAACTCAAATTATATATATATAGCAATAGTATCAGAAGTTAGAAAATTAGTCAAGAAGACAAAAAGTTAAAAAGACTAAGAATCAATAGGACTCTCAAAGTTAATTAGACTCGCAGGTCATAATGATTAAATACTTTTCCTTCAAAAAATAGAATACTATAACTTGAAAAAAAATCACTTCCATATTAATGAAATTATCTATTATCCATAAATTCATGTTATTATCCACTACTTAACCTGCTGGCACAATAGCTCTTGATCACAGCTATTGACAGGATACTTATTTCTTATTTTATTTTCTTTATTTCTTTATTTTCTTTTATTTTCTTTATTTTATTTTCTTTTCTTTTGTTATTCACTAAATTGATTAAAAAGTTAAGCACTAAATTATTGACATCAAGAATAACCTGATAAAAGACTCCAAAGGAAAGGTATCAGAATTGAAAATTTAAGAATAGTTTACTAGAAAGGCATTTCTGCCAAAATTACCAGCCACCATGCTGAGAAAAAAATTTGACAGAATTGTGATTCTGGAAGGCTATGGAAAAAACAACAATTAAATCTCTGTTCATTATACAAAGGGCTTTACAACAAAACCTTCAGATCTACCAAACCTTCAGATAAAACAACACCTTCAGAGATATTAACACTAATTATATCAATTGAGCACCAAGTTATGAGTTTATTATTTGATTTGAGATCCCAAATAATCACCTATAACATTGGTTGAGCCATATTTGAGTTCTGTTAGCTTGAGTGTTTTATTGGCATAGACAATGACTTGTTCTTGGCCATTTTCATCTAATTGTGATAAGATGGCACCAAATGCTATATGTAAAGCATCAGTGGCTAGTTAAAATTATTTGTTGAAATCTGAATAAACAAAAACTGGGGCTGTTGTTAATTTTGTCTTGAGAGTTTCAAAAGCTTTTTGTTGTTTTTCAGTTCATTGGTATGGCATGTTTTTGTTGGTAAGATAATTGAGTGGTTTGGCAATTTCTGAGAATTCTTTTATGAATTTTTGATAGTAGAAGGCTAATCCTACAAATCCTTGTAGTTCTGTGGTATTTTTGGGGGTTTTAAAGTTTTTGACAGCACTGATTGTTCCAGGATTTGGTTTGATTCTATCTTTGCTAACAATGTGCCCAAGAAAGATTAAACTTGTTTTTCCAAAGTAACATTTCTCAATGTTTAACTTTAATCCTGCTTTCTGTAATTGTTAAAAAACTTTTCGCAGATAAATAAGATGGGCTTTAAAGCTTGGTGAGTATATATCAGTGTCATTAAGATAGACAACTACTGATTGCCATAAAAGTCTTTCATATACAACATTCATGAGTTGTTGAAATGTTGCTGGAGCATTACAGAGTCCAAAAGGCATAATATTGAACTCATAGTTTTTTTCTTGAGTGATAAATGCTGTTTTGGATCGATTTTTTGGATCTATTTCAACTTGCCAGTATCCACTTTCTAAGTCTAAAGTTGAGAAGAACTTGGCTTTTCCTAAAGCATCTAACATGTCATCAATTCTTGGAAAAGAGTAGGCATCTCTAATTGTAACACTATTTAATTGTCAATAGTCAACACAAAATCTGTTTTTTCTGTTTTTTTTTTGACAAAAACTACTGGTAAGGCTCAAGGACTTCTTAATAGTTGAATCAATTCATTATTGAGCATTTTTTGGACCTTTTCTCTGATAAATTGGTGGCTAGCAGATGAAACTTGATAAGCTTGTTGTCTTTTTGGTAAAGCATCTTCTGTGTGAATCTAATGTTGGACAATATCAGTTTTTCCAAGATCATTGTTGTTTTTTGCAAATATATCTGCAAATTCAGCTATTAGCTGTTTTAATTGTCTTTGTTGTTGAGATTCTAAGGGACTCATGTTGATTCGAGAGAGTTTTTCTTCCAAAAGGTGGTAGTTTTTAGTAGTAGGAATGATGTTTGGATTTGAAAATAGTGTATGTTGTTACCCAAGTAAAAAAACCGATCCAAAATTATGAAGAAATATGACCAAAATATGACATAACACAGAATAACACGCAATAACATTGGATAATGTGTTATAATGTTGGATAACGTGTTATAATGCAAGATAACACAGAATAGTGTGCAATAATGTAGGGTAATGTGTTATAATGCAGGATAACACAGAATAACATGTAATAACATCAGATAACATGTTATAACATAGGATAACTAGTGATAACGTAAAAAAACGAAGCAATAACAGAAACAACAAAGCAATAGCTAGCAATAGTGAGACAATTGAAAGCAATCCTGTAAAACCAAAAAAATGTATAAAAGCAAGTAGTTGTAGAAGTGAGAAAAGACAGAGAAGAAAAAATAGATACGAACCTCTAGACCAGAAATTAAAATATCCATACCTCTTCACTTTTTATTATTTTCCCTATTTCATTTCCTGAAATAAACCAATTATTAAAAAAAATCAGAATCATGAATTCATGTTCTCAAACTTTGTGGAATTTACGTGAATTAACCCTTGTCTCGTACCTCTATTTTAGAACAGATGCTCTTAGCATAACTGCCTCGAACCTATTAATGATTTGGATCAATCGCTCTTAATCACAGCGATTGACAATACTAATTTACCTTTTCTCTCTTTTCTTTTCTTTTTCTTTTTCTTTCTTTTTCTGTCTTATTTTTTTGTGAAGTAGCAATATAGTAAAATCGACTGTTTGAGAATAGACTTATAATAGCCTGGTAAAAGAGGGAAGCTCCCCCTAAGTTTTGGATATTAACATTATCTTGTTAGCTTACCAGAAGAGTGAGAAGACAATGCTAGACCCTAATGACTATGCTCGTTAGCTCAGAGAAGAAAGCTCACATTTACAAAAAATGTTGCAATTAACAAAAGACAAACTCTGTGCCTTATAACCAAAGAATTCAACAGGTAAAATTCACATCCAGGAATAGATCTTCAGAGACTAATAATCAAGACTAAGCCAACAGAATTATGCAGAAGATGCATCATTAATAATTGAGAGCACCAAACGTTACCATTTCCCATACCCACCAAGTTTACCCATAATATTTGGTGCTCCCTGTGAGGTTATAAATCCACAGAGACAGAACACCCCCAAAAATACATAAAAGTGGCGACTATTGGAACAATAGGAAAAGACCACTCCTCGTACAGAAAAGCACTATTTCAATACTTTTGAAAAGACCTAGAAATACCAGTAGAAACTGCTTATACAGAAAGTGATTTTTGTAACTATATCAACGCAAAAATTGACTGCTTGTTAGGCTGTGCAACTAATACAGGAAGACTTGGAAAACAAATCCATCAAAGCTTACTAGGGTACTCAACAGCCACGACTACCCAAGCAATTGCTGAAACTCTGCACATAATCAATACAAACATTAAATATTACATGACACAATGATTTTCTCAAGTACAACAACCAGTAGAATCCAACCCTAAGGAATACGAAAACGAATCCAACAACCCCGTAACTGTTCAAGCCAAGTCCATGGTCAACAAGAAACCAAAGATCCTCTCCCCAATAACTCTATCATACTATCAGACACTCCAAAGTAGAATTGTATTCAACCCACCCCCGGAAACCCAGTCAGAAATACCACAAACTCCTGGAAATTCACACCCTTGGAATCAACACAGTTGGACCAAATCACTAGGAGAATATGGATCACTGTTTGGAAATCTTACCCCAGCAGCTGGTCAAACAGAAGGAAACCTGTCAACTTGGGAACAGCCACCAGCACAAAACCTAGCAGAATTAGCATTTCTCCTGACAGAAGAAACAGCTATCTTACAATCTATTGGTTCAAGCGACAAAGGAAAGCAACCAGCATTAGCACCCGGAAAACACTCGAATACGTGGACACCAATCTCTTTAAACATAACCAGTAACACCCCACCCATTAACCAGATTATGGCTTACTGGAATATCGCTAAATTAGAAAAATTCTCTGGTGAAGAAGATAATGCATATTCTTGGATCGCGGATGCCAAGAAAGCAATTACCACTAACAGTTGGAATGACAACCGCACAGTTTAGACACTGCCATTCTTTCTGACCGGAACTGCCAATTCATGATACTAAAGCCTGGCAGAGAAGCCTACCTTCTTTACCGAGTTTAAACTCGCATTTCTGCAATACTTCTGTGACCCCAATACGTTAATCCGATTGCAGAATCAATTCAGCATAATTAAACAAAAAGATCATGAAGCAGTAACTACTTATCTCAGATGATTCAATCAAATTCTGCATCAAATATTAGCTATCGAAAGGGACTACTACACTGTGGTGCAAGTTTTTAATCAATTCATTAAAGAATTGTGGAGTAGTATTCTAAGATCCGTAAGACCCCGCCATCCGACCAGTTTATAAGACGCCATCATTCTTGCTTGCGATTTTGAGTCTGCAGAACAAGAAGTGAACCATACCCAAGCCATTAATTTAGCCATTAACAGAACCTCTGGTGTCGATGCAAAGATAACCCAATTGAATAAGAAACTAACTCAGAAAATTGAAGGATTCTTAGCCAGAACTACAGGAACTTACCAACCACCCCAATGGAGAGAAAATAACAACAACAGCAGATACCCACAGTAACAGAACCGTCAGCAACAACAACAACCTTGGAGATCCAATCCCCACAACTGCTACTACTGTCAGAAACCTGGACACATTACCTGTAACTGCAGAAGGAAAATCATGGACCAAAATCAAGGAAACCCATACCAGCAACCCAGATATCAGCAAAACATGATATCCCAATATTTCATACCTCAGAATCAACCACCCCTATATGCACAACAAGTCCTGTACACTCAACCACTGCCCCAGAATTATTATCAACCACCACCAATGACACAAGCAATCTCTCACTATCAAACTTCCCCTTATAGCCCATCCAGACCTCAAGCTATAGACTATAATCAGGGATGGAGGAATCCCAACAACAATCAGGTGCAAACCAATAGTGGACTGTCTCGACCAATCCCTCGCAGTCCTGCCCAATCTCGACCAACACCAACTGGATACCCGAATCAAGCTTCCTATCTCGGTCTTACGAAAGACCAGGGTTTTGATAAATCTACACCTGTAGAAAAGGAGGATATAGAACGAATCTCCCAACCTTCCAAGCAAACAAAAAGCAATATCCCACCAGCCACTTTTACTGAAAACACCACTCTAGCCACCATATTTCCTTTTGACATCGATAATTTGAACACACATAGCCTTTTTAGTAGAGCAGCCATCAATTAGGATAAACCAATAATGGTCCTATACACCGATGCCAGAGTCAAAGGAATAGACATTAAATTAATCCTGAATAGTGGATCAGCCAGTAGCATAATTACGAAGCAGCTCATGAACCAACTAGGTCACTAAGTAGACCATGCTGCTACTGCCCAGATCATTACAGCAGATAGGAACACAAAAACCCCAATAAGAGAAATTGACAACTTCCTCTTCAAGATTAATGGAATCCAAATCCCTACCAAAGTACTCATCATGGAAACTACTCAATATTAAGCTTTAGTAGGAAACGACTGGTTGTCAAAAGCCAATGTTGCTCTCAACTAGAACACCCAAGAACTTCAACTTACATTCAACGGACAGCATGTCTGAGTCCCAGCTATGTGCGGACACTTTAAAAACCAACATACTGAGGAACCTCTTATTGAATTCGAAGACACATCAATGCCACCAACCATCGAGACCTATCAGGTTTCATGGATGGATGATTATCAAACTGAACTACCCCCACCACCAACCTGGGAAGAAAAAAGAAAAGGCAGAGCCGAAGAAGAACCCCAATCATCATCACTAGAATACGTAATCTTGGACCAAAGAAACTTATTTTACCAACCCCCAAAACTAATATGTGTTGATTGTAGAAAAAAACTATCTACTATGGGCACATGTATCAGGGACAACGAAAAATGGCCCACTGCCACCAAATACTATTGCAGGCTTTGTTTACTGGAAAAATTTGGACGACCAAAATGACAAGACAAGTGGGACCACACGCCATGTCTCACATGTGACAAAATTCTGCCAGATAAAGAACACTGGAATGATATGCCTGGCAAAGGAGGAACATGCAACAAGGCTTGTTAATACATCATATTAATCAATGATTGAATATGAAAGAGAACTCCCATCGAGGACGCTTGAAAATAAGCACTCAACAGACTAGACAGTTATCCACACAATGACCATGAAATCTGAAGAATGGCAAGCACCAAGGCTGAAGGCACCACACCCGAAGAAATACGAGAAATTAAGGACAATCCTTGGACGCCCGAATATACTGGACCCAACTACTCCGAGAATGATTTCTTCACAGATGACCCAGACACATTTCAGAACTGATATCAGGAATTGGCCCCAACTCGCGAGAAACAGGAGCAAAGGTTGGCTGATTTAAATACCAAACTATGCGATCACTGTTTAATTTCCTGTCACTTCCAGTACTACAATGAATGTGATCTCATATTCAATCCATTTCCAAGAATACTGTTTCCAATCACCGAACTACCTGAACCCAAAGAAGAGGTATTGATCACCGAGGACATGTTGTTTCAAGATCCAACTAAAGATACTGAAACAGAACAGTATCTCGCATATCCCAACCTATCCAAAGAACTAAAGCTAAAATGGTACAGTAACAATGAGAAAGAAATCTGCCCCAAAAGAGCACATGACACCGATGCTGGTTTCGACCTATAATATCCTGAACAATCACTCATCATTATAGCCCCACATTCCCTCGTAAAAATAGATCTTAAGATAGCGTTAGAAATTCCTGTTAGTACAATGGTACAAGTTGCCTCTCAATCTAGTCTAGCCAAGAAAAAAATCGACATAAAAAGAGGAATCATCAATGCCAGTTACACGGGAAACATTATTGTGATGCTACAGAACAATTCGGACAGACCCTACAAAATAGAATCACAAGAAAAGATTACCCAAGCTATCTTTCTACCCCTAGTCAAAATACCCCAATTAACCCCAATAACAACCCGAGAAGAGTTAAGCCTCACTGTCTGAGGAATCAATGAGTTTGGATCAAGTGGAAGAGGAAACGTACCAGTTAATTTCACAGAGGAAAACAGTGACCAGGTAGAATTTATCCATACTGATACTGTCATCTCCATTCCCCCATACCGACAATACATCCTCAAGGTGAATTGAAAGATCCAAGATCAAGCCCTATTATTTGAAGCCAGTCCTGAAATCTGTTCCCTAGCCAATGTTGCTAATCTATACCTACCGACCAAAGCCCATAAACATTTCAAAATTTTCATCCACAACCTGACAGAAGATGTCATTGAAATCCCCGAAGGGACCTTCGTCAGTTCCATATCTGCAGATAGTCAGAATCCTGAAAAACTCCAGTCCATTCCAGATTTTGCACAATTATTCTTATTCTGTGACATTACCTCACAAGTATAGAATTTGTCAAAAGAAAGTTACTTGTTCACACCAGAAGAGATTAATAAATTGAATTTAGGAAATTTAAGTACTTTGCAACAAATGCAACTCAAAGTCCTTCTGAATCAGTATGCCGATGTCTTTGCCATTGAAAATGAGTTCGGACACACCAATATCGTGAAGCATCAGATTGATACAGGAGACATTCAACCAATTAAGCAACAAGCTTACTGCATACCCCCATCTGGTGATAACTTAATTAAGCAAGAAATGCAATGGATGTTTGATAACGGCCTAATCAAAGAATCATTAAGCCCTTGGTCTTTGCCAGTAGTCTTGGTCACCAAAAAAAATGGAAAAGTGCAATTCTGTGTAGATTATCGAAAACTAAATAGCGTCATGTGAGGAAATAGTTATCCCACTCCCCTCATCCAAAAAATTCTGGACAATCTAGGGAAAAAGAAATAGTTCTCATCATTAGATTTAGCAAGTGGTTACTGGCAAGTTGAAATGGACCCTAAAGACAAAGGAAAAACAGTGTTTACCACTTGAGACAGAAACTTCGAGTTTAACATAATGCCTTTTGGACTTTGTAATGCTTCTGCCACGTTTCAATGCCTGATGGATGTAGTATACAAAAAAATCCTTTGGAAATCAGTAGTAGTCTACCTAGATGACACAAATGTGTTTTCCAAAACATTTGAAGACCATCTGCTCTACCTGCAACAAGTCTTCGAACACCTTTGTAGTGCTGGATTGAAATTCAATTCCGAGAAGTGCTTCTTTGGAAAAACCGAGTTAAAATTCCTAGGACATGTAATTGGCAAGGATAGAGTTAAACCCGATTCAGATAAAGTACAAAAAGTCAAGGATTTTCCAGTTCCAATCAACCTCAGAGAATTACGAAGATTTCTAGGATTAGCAGGGTATTATCGTCAATTTGTCAAAGGTTTCTCAAACATCACAAAACCACTTCATCAATTGTTGTCCAAATATGTACCATACTTGTAAAAGGAAGATCAATAGAAAGCATTCGACTATCTCAAGCAGTGATTGATCACATCCCCAATCCTGATTTACCCAGATTTCACTAAACGGTTCATTGTTGCTATGGATGCCTCAAAAAATGCTCTAAGAGCAGTCTTATCACAGATAAGACTGGACAATAGAGAACACCCAGTTGCCTACACTAGTCATAGCACTAGCCCAGCAGAAAAGAATTACAGCACAACAGATCTGGAATGTCTTGCCATTTATTGGGCCATACAAACTTGGAAACATTATCTCAGTCAACCATTTGACCTATATACTGACCACAAAGGACTTATTTGGTTATTCAACAATCCACAACTAAAAAGAAAATATGTGAGATGGAATACTTATCTGCAACAATTCCCACTCAAAGTCCATTATAAGGAAAGATCCAAGAACACCAATGCCGACAGTTTGTCGAGGATGCCACAAACCTAATCCCAGACTCATGGACACACTCACTTATCAACGACTACATTAGTACTTATCGACACTACGTTTTAAGGAGATATTCTTTCAACAGGAACAGAGTACCATACAAAAACAAGCCCGAAATTATTTTATTCAAGACAACCAACTATATTGACGAGAACGCCGAAACCATCCCAACCCACAACAACTAATCACGGACAGTGAAAAAGAAACTATACTATATAGTGTGCATTCAGATCCGACTGCAGGACACTTTAACAAAGACACTACCCTCGAAAGAACACTAAACTTATACTATTAGTCAATGATATACAAAGACATTTTTGAATACGTGCTCAATTGTGATGCATGCCAGTGAAGAGGAGAAGCAAGATCAACAGAACCACTTCGATCCATTCCAGTTGAAAATCCATTTGATAGAATTGGGATCGATTTGGTTGGACCTCTTTCAATTACATCCCAAAGAAATTGCTATATTACTGTAGCCGTAGACTATCTTACAAAATAGCCAGAAGCCAGAGCAATCCAAGTGGCTGATGCCAAAACAGTTGCCAAATTTGTGCATCAAGACTTAATTTGCTGACATGGATGTCTGAAAGAATTATTATCTGATTAAGAAACACACTTTGTTAATAATACACTGACTAAACTAAGCCAATGGTTTGGAATAAAGAGACTCTTATTGTCACCATACCACTCACAAATGAACAGACTGGTAAAACAATTTAACAGAACACTGTGCGAAGCACTAGCAAAAATAAGTCATGAAAACAGACAAAAATAGGACTTATTTATATCTTCTGTACTCTTTGCATACCAAATATTGAAACAAAATATGATTCAGTTCACACCGTTCAAACTAGTCTATGAAAGAAAAGCTATGTTACCAATTGAACAAGTGATACCATCATACCCAACAGAAACAATCAATGAAGAAAATTTTGAGGCTACTTTATACCAAAGAATGTACCAGTTAATGGAAACATTGGAAAACAATCGAAGAACAGCAGCTGGCAATATTAGTCATGCTCAAAAATGACAAAAAGAAAGACATGATAAACACTTATCAGAACAACCAATGGAATTCAAGATTGGAAACCAAGTACTGTTACATCGTACAAAAGCTGAGAAACAGTGGAGTGAAAAGTTCGACCCAAAGTGGGATGGTCCATTCCACATACACGAAGCGTTAGAAAATGGAGCTTACAAATTATGATTGGAAGACAGGATTTTAAAGAAAGTAGTGCATGGAAATCGGTTAAAAATTTATCATGTAAAACAGGAATCATCATTATCAGTACCTCAACTAGGAACACAAATTTCATTAATCAGACCAGAAGATATACTATGAGATCTGGAACCAATCATTGTCATCAAAATGTAGACAACAGGCAGCAAATTAAATTGGGGAATTCAAATATATATAGCATCTAAAAAGAAGCAAGAAATAATAGAAATTTCAACATGAATCTTTCAGATCAAATTTTAAAATTATCTAAACAATTATTTGAAACAATTCAAAAATCGACATTTCAAATAGAAATAACAATTGATAAAAAAAAAATACGGTACAAAGATAAGAGCAGAAAAGGGGAGGACGAGAGTTCAATTAAAACTAAATGTTCCCTCTCCTACCCATCACCCGAAAGGCAATGTAGGAGGAAAAATTGTCTTCAGGTGGAGGATGGAAAAGAAGGAGGCAAAAAATGAGAAAAAAGTTACAAAAGAAAATACTTGGTCCCTGAGCTCAAAGAAATAAAAGAAGCTTTAGCTCGTGGAACCAAACTCCCCAAAACAGGGAAGTGAACACCTAACAATGTCCAGGAATAGAAAGAAAAACTTTCTCCAACTTATTGGTTCTACAAAATTGGAGAACAGCTTGACTTAAAAACACCATACAAAGACCTCAGCCAGAAAATGTTCAACAAAGAAGCAATATAACAAGTAGAAAAATTCGTAGGGAAAAACAACCTGACCCTACATTACAAAGCAGCATACCGACTATACGCCGCCTTCTAACATTGCCCAAACGTACTACTGAACGGATCTATAAAAACCATAACAGTTAACAGCATAGAATGAATAACCAATCAACAGTTTGAAGACCTACAAAAGGCAATACTCAAGGCAACAATTGAACATTACACGAATGAAGCCATGATAACAGATACATACAGTTTTGTAGAAGCTCAATTTTAAAAAGAAAGGGATAATGTTACCCAAGTAAAAAAATTGATTCAAAGTTATGAAGAAATGTAACCAAAACATGACATAACACAGAAAAACACACAATAACATTGGATAATGCATTATAACATTGGATAACGTGTTATAACGCAGGATAACACAGAATAGCGTGCAATAACGTAGGATAACGTGTCATAATGCAGGATAACACAGAATAACATGTAATAATGTCAGATAACGTATTATAACATAGGATAACTAGCAATAACATAGAAAAATGAAGCAATAACAGAAACAACAAAGCAATAGCTAGCGATAGTGAGACAATTGAAAGCAATCCTGTAAAACCAAAAGAATATATAAAAGCAAGTAGTTGTAGAAATGAGAAAAGACAGAGAAAAAAAAATAGATACGAACCTCTAGACCAGAAATTAAAATATCCATACCCCTTCATCCTTTATTATTTTTCCTATTTCATCTCCTGAAATAAACCAATTATTAAAAAAAATCAGAATCACAAATTTATGTTCTCAAACTTCGTGGAATTTACGTGAATTAACCCTTGTCTCGTACCTCCATTTTAGAACAGATGCTCTTAGCATAACTACCTCGAACCTATTAACGATTTGGACCAATCATTCTTGATCACGGCGATTGACAATACTAATTTATCTTTTCTCTCTTTTTTTTTCTTTTCTTTTTCTTTTTCTTTCTTTTTCTGTCTTATTTTTTTGTGGAGCAGCAACATAGTAAAATCGACTGTCTGGGAATAGACTTCGTAATAGTCTGGTAAAAGAAGGAAGCTCCCCCTAAGTTTTGGATATTAACATTATCTTGTTAGCTTACCAGAAGGGTGAGAAGACAACACCAGACCCTAACAACTGCACTCATTAACTTGGAGAAGAAAGCTCACATTTACAAAAAACATTGCAATTGACGAAAGACAAACTCTGTGCCTTATAACCAAAGAACTCAATGGGTAAAATTCACATCCAGAAATAGACCTTCAGAGACTGATAATCAAAACTAAGCCAACAGAATTACGTGAAAGACACATCATCAATAATTGAAAGCACCAAACGTTACCATTTCTCATACCCACCAAGTTTACCCATAACAATGTCTTATAATTTCGATAAAATTAGAGACAATTTGAGAGTCTTCATCTTGAAAGATGTTACTGTATATGATTCTAATCTCTAATTTGTTCAATAAAACAATAGGATAATTATTGGGGTTGTAGAATGTAATTTGAAATTTTTTTATTTCTTTGAAAATATAAACATTTGGGATTGAGATTTCATGTTTTAAACAGATTTGTTTATTGGATTCAAAGATTTGTTGGGTGGTGGTGGGTTTTGAGCAAGTGTAAATTTCTTGATGTTCTCCAAAAGATGAAATGGTAATTGGTTGGAGAAATTGAAGAATCTGGTGAGATTCATTCTGTGTATTGAGAGCTATGTTTACTGATACTGTAAATCGTCCAGTTGAACCAAAACCTTGCATTTTTCTTTCACTTTTTCTCAATTGTTCTCTGTTATTAACTGATTATAAACCCGAAATGTTGATTAAGGGTAGGTAAATTGCTTGGACAATTTTTTCAGCATGTTCAATTTTGAATGGTTTGTCAGTTTTATTCTGTAGCATAATGGTAATGTCTTCAGTATATTTTGTATCTATAACTTTTCCTCTAATGTTGATTCCTTTGTTTGCCAATGATAATTTGGATGCAATTTGAACCATTGCTCCAGGTAGAATTTTAAGAGCAATTTTGAGATTGATTTTTGTCAAGAACTTTGGTTGAAGAACCAAAATATCTTTTTCTGGGTATCTTAGATCATATCCAATATTAATTTCATGTGCTTTTTCTGGTCTGATTCCTTGGCCATGGTTGTCAAAATATTTAAGTTGTAGAGGTGGTTGATTTTCAAAAAGATAAATGAATGTGGTTGATAGCTTTTCTACCAGTTTAGATACTCCAAATTTGATTTCGTTTTCATCATTCTTATCTGGCAGGAGAATGCTAAGAGCATAGCATTCTAAACACTATTGGTTATCACAAAACATAACACATTTTTCACATAATTGAATGTTTATTTGCTTTAATCATTGAATTTAAGCTTCTTTGGTTGGGTATATATGACTTGCAATTTGGTAGTAGGTTTTTACTTTATTTTCATAATCAAATCCAGTTAATTCCATAGTATACTCAATGTATTCAGCTTCTTTCATTTGGCGAACATTTTCTTGGATGGCTCTATTAATTAATGTCATTGCTAAGTCAAAAATCATTAGAGTAGTAGTAGAGTTTATTGAGAGCATTGTTGTATGCTGTATCAAATAGTGTTTCTCTTCTGACTTTTTCCAAAATTGATAGAGCATATTAACAGGTTTGATCACATACTTCTTCTCTCATTGCAACATCAATCCAGTTGTATTCTTCTGGTAGCATATCTCCACATGTAAGACAAGGAGTGTTGTCTCATTTTCCACTTCTTTTGGGATATTCAAATCGTTCTCTATGACACACTTTGCAAAAGTAGCAGAGTTTCATATTCCTTTTCTGTAGAAATACATGCTTCTATTGATAAAAGCTTCTTCTTGCAATCTTTGTATTTTAGTGAGATGTATGGTGGTTTTTTTTGTGGTTTTGGTGTAAAATACCTAACTTTTTTCCATCCTCTTGATTCTTCAAAAATTTCTTGTTCTGTTTTCTCAGCCTAATTGAATGTTAATCCAAGTGCCATATAAGTTTTCATAAGTGGAATTTCCTTCTCCTTTTCGAATTCAAACACTGGGGCTTTTTCTGATCATTTGTTAAAAGTGCTACAAGTAGCAGGTACTATAGTGTATTGTTCTTGGTATGAGATTTTGAGTTTCTAAGTTTCCCAATCTAACTTTGTATTGGCCTTGAGAAGCCAATCATTTCCAATAAGAGCTTAGTATTGGAGTGTATTTATAACTAGAACTTTAACTGAAATGATGATTCTATTAATAGTAAATGAGAAATTGTCAATTTCTCCTACTGGTATCTTTTTCATATCATCTGCTATAACAATTACTGTTTGGGCTGGTTTGTTGACATTTTGATTAAGTTGTTGTATTAATTAGTAGGTGATAATACTTCTAACAAATCTATTGTCTAAAATTAATCAAATGGGCTTTCCGTCTACTGTAGCTTTAGTGTACATGGCAGTAATAGTTTTTTGCTTATTGACTGTTGTATTGTTAAGCAAGAATGGTAATTCATTTGCTTCAAATTTGAATGAGAATATATTTGAAAGATTGGCATTTTGGGCAATTTGAACTGGTAGAATAATATTGTTGGAAGGGTTTGATCTTGGTGCTGCAATTTCACTTTCAGAAAGTACAGTTTGTTAAAAATCCAATCCTTCAGGCATTGTAAGATAACTGGGTTGAGTGTAATAGTAATTTGGTTTTTGCTGACCAGAATTTTGGGGAACTAACTGGTTATTTGGGTTGATTCTATTGTTATTATTACTGAATTGATTTTGAGATGTGAATTGGTTATATTGAACCAATTTTCTGGCTGGTATTTGATATTGTTGAGTGGGTAGTGTCTGATATTGCTGAGTTGGTAAAGATTGCTGATATTGTTGCTGCATTGGTTGTGGAACTGGTTGATAATAACTGTTTTGATTTTGTGGTCTTGGTGGATAATAAGTTGGTGGTGGAGGTTGGTAATAAAATTGTTGTGGTGAAGAGTAATGTTGATTACTCCTGTTTTGTTGGTCTCTCTGTAATTTTCTGCAATCTTATTTTCAGTATTCTGGGATTTCACAGTAATGACAATTTTGAGGTTGGTTGTTGGATGGTGTTCCAAAGTTGTTCTGATTGCATTGTTGTGGAGGTTGATATCTTTGTGATTGTTGCTGCTGTTGTTGTTGGTTTGTAAAATAGCTTTCAACTTTTTTTGTGAGTTGGTCTATTTTTTTTCCACTGCTGAGCTGGTTTTTCCAATAGCTAAATTGACAAGTTTGGTGTGGTTTGCTTCTTTCATTGTTATTTTATAGTTCTTTCCATGTTTAATGGCAATGGTTAGATCTTCTGAAGCATATGGACAAACTTTTTTAATAAGTTTGTCTTTTAATCCTGCTATAAATTGATCCAAAATCTGAGCATCGGAATAGTAATTGTTGGTTTTCAATTGTCGAATTTGTCTAAGAAGTTTATTGAATCTTTTAAGATAAGTCATAACAGTTTCAGATATTTCTTGTTTGATATTGCAAAAGGGATTGCAGAAAGTGATAAAAGTGTTGTTGTTAGTGAATTGTTGTAAGAAAGCATTTTTGAATGCTTGCTAGTTTCTAAATAGTTTTTTTAAGTTTTCAAACCATTCTCTTGTAGTTTTTTGGAGAAAGTATGGGATTGCTTTGAGCATTTTTGCTGCATTCTAACCATTTGCATCTTCTGCTTTCTGGACTTTGTCAAGCCATTTTTGAGGGCTTGTATCATTATCTTTACCAGTAAATTCTGAAAATTTTTGCAATGTAAGCAGTTGTTATTTCTTCTTTGTTTTTTGTGGTTTCTTCTTGTTCTGATTCAGCTTCCTTACTTTCCATGTTTTCTGAATGATTGCTTTCATTTTTTTGTAAGTAATCAATAATATTGGTGCTTGTTGATATGGGTTTCTGTTGTTGAATAGAACTTTTAGGTGACTGAAAATTTTCTAGTCTTGAAAAATGGATAAGTGGTAAATTTGGTGTTTGTGATCAAGCAAGTAAAATTGGAAATGGGGTAATAAAAAATGGTAATTTGACACTGGTTCTTTGTTCAGATGTTTGCAAGTGTTTGGCAGTTGTCTTTGGTAGTATTGAAGTGTTTGGAGTGGTTCTTGAGTATTGTTTCACTTTTTGTTTGCCTTTGTTGCTTGTTTCTGTTTCTGATTCAAAGTCAAGAGAGTATTTGGACTGTACTGGGTATTTTTTTTCACAATACTCAATAATGTTAAAATTAAGTTCTTGAAAGTAGGTAGCAAGTGTTTCACTGTTCAGGTCTTCTGTTTCCAATTGTGAATAGTGCATTAAATTATTGTAAAGATTGTTTCTGACTTCTGAAATGTTGTAGTTTCTAAAAAGATAATTGTTAATACAGTTTTTAATATACTGGTAAAGTGTCTTCTTAACAATTTCAATTTCGTCTGGAATGTTAAATCTCTGTTTGCAATGGGTGTAAATTGACTGATAATACTCTAGAGTTGTTGTGTCTGGTGTGGCCACCACTTTGAAGTTGTTATTGCTGTGTTATTTTTATAGGAAAGCACCAAATATTACTAGAGGTTTTTGGTCTCTTTTTTTGAATGTTGTTAATGTTAATTTGCTGTGAATTTATGCTCTTAGAAAGTAGTTGGACCTCCAGTAACTGAATTTGTCTTTAAATTATCTTCTATAATTTAAACTGCTGGACTTATGAGTAGAATGGCCAATTCCATACCAGTTACTTTGTGTAATTACATTGTAGTAAACATCAACTCTTTTCCAGAAATTGCTTGTCTGGAAGCTCACTAAAAATGTGTAGTTACTTTGCTGTGAAAGTCAACTTTTCTACAGGAATCTTGTCTGTAGGCTACCCTAATAATGATAATAAAAAAAGAAAAAAAAATAAAAGAAATGTAAAAAAAATGAGATTTTATCAAGGAAAACGTTTTTTATCCAGATCTGAAGTCACTAACAGTTTACTGAAATTGGTAGCTAATCAATTTCAAAATGTTAGTTGTGTTGAGAGAATTTCAAGTGTAATAATCAAAAGATTTGTTTTTCAAATATTTAATTTTTATTTGAAATGTGTAAAAGATGATTTGTTTTAATTAAGATATCTAAAATAAAATACTATGGTAAAATACTATGAGAAGATACATTTTCTTAAAGAGAAAAGCTTTTTTTTTATACAACTTGTTGTAATACTAGTCTTTGAACTTGCACTTTTCTTTTTGCTACAATTTGGGTAAATTAAAGATACATTTTGGCAAACTACAAGTTATTTCACTGAACTATTGATTATTTCAGCCAATTTCCATTAATTTTAGCAAATTTTGACTATGTTAAATGGTTCAAGGTATTGTGTAATTTGATTATCTTAATTTCTAGAGTACAAATCAAATTATTGATTAAGTAATAATATTTGATAATTTGATTAAATAATAAGTAATAATCAAAATAAATAATAATGTATGTTAATTAATAATAGAAATAATGAGAGTAATTTTATGCTAATTTAATAGCTAAATTCTATTGGTAACAACAGCCTTAGTAATGAGAGAGTTTACTGCCAAAGCCTGTCCAAATCTAACTTCAAATGAAGCACCAGCATACAAATTCAGAACCATAACTGAGAGCTTGCCTTTAAATAAAAGCTATACCTAAATAACTTGACCAGAAATCTCTTCCATCTTAGAAACATAATGAGCCAAAGAATTGTTCATAATAATAGCTATCTCAGCACCAAGAAAATTCTTTTTCAATTCAGACATAAAGATATATACACCCTTAAACTTATTAAAAATCTATAATTTGATACTTGATCACAACTTAGTTTCTATTGTTACTTATAGAATATAGAAAGTATACTAGCATATAAATTAGCCAATCAGAAATAGCTATAGTAAATGTGAAATTCTAGAATTCCTCTCAGAAGAATTGCAAGATTTTAGGAATTACAGAATTCTCATATAAGAAATTGCAGGATTCCAAAATTCCAGGATTCTTCTTATAAGAATTGCAGGATTTCAAGAATTCCAAGATTCTTGGTGTAAAAAATTAAGGAATTGAAGAATCTCAATAATGTATATATAACAGTAGCATTAGAAGCAGAAAAAAAAACCTTTTAGTTTAGATTTTATCTAAGCAACTTTCTAATTCACAAATATTAATAAATAATTATTTGCTATTTCAATCCACTTTTTACTATTAACACTTTATGTTAATAGCTGCCAATACTTAATCATGCTAGAACAATAGCTTTTGATTATGGCTATTGATGAGATATTAACTTAATTGCCTTGGCTTAATTGCTTGATTTCTTTATTTTTTATTTTTTATTTTTTTGTTTGTTTTACTAATTGATTAAAAATTAAAAGTGCTAAGTTACAAATGTCATAGAAATTGGTAAAAGATCCGTGAAACAAAGGTAGAGAACTCATAAATTTAAGAATAGCTTACTAAAAGAATTACTGACTATTATGTTAAAAAAAGAAATTTGACAGAATTGTAATTCTAAGAGACTACTAAAACCAACTATTAAATCTCTGTTTATTATACAAAGAACTCAACCAAAACCTTCAAATACAAACAACCTACAGATATTACCAACCTCATCAAATAAATTAGCACCAAGTTACAGGTTTGTTATTTGATTTAAGACTCCAAATAATTACTTGTAACATTTAGTGCTTTCTGTAAAGTATAATCCTACAAAGA
This sequence comes from Geosiphon pyriformis, assembly GCA_016748015.1. Taxonomy (NCBI): domain Eukaryota; kingdom Fungi; phylum Glomeromycota; class Glomeromycetes; order Archaeosporales; family Geosiphonaceae; genus Geosiphon; species Geosiphon pyriformis. The sequence continues at coordinate 513,258 of JAAOMT010000675.1, read as the reverse complement.
ACCAGCATTAACAACAACTATCCAAAAGTGGCAGAATCAGAAAGAATAGGAACAAACTATTTAGGATTCACCAAATCCTTATTTTAGCATTATTGTCAACAATTGGGATTAATTAACAATCACCTATTAGCAAAGTCTACTTTCAATTTCTATGTCAATGAGAAAATTTCATATTTGCTAGGAGTACTAGTAGAAACTGATTTAGCAAAAAGAAATTTTTACAACAAATTAATTTAAAACACCAGTTTATTAGCAAATTATAATTTTACAACAATCATAATTGAAATCAATAGAGAAATTAAACATCACACTCAACAAAAATATCTTATTATTTACACAACCAAAGGTAAAAGAAAACTATAAACACCAGCAATAACACCTCAGAAAATACAACCACCTATTTGGAAGAAAACAAGAGTCAAATTACCAACCCATTCATTATATTACTATACACCTAAAAGCATTATCAACATTTCATTAACAGGTACATTCACATTAAATATAAAAACACTATTGGCATAAATATCATTTTAAAGTAAACAATTAAAAGCTGACTTATTAGGAACCTATAGCAAATATTTTGAGAAATTTAAATTATGATTACTGACACCATTAAAATATCAATTACTGCCATCTCCACCAGATTTTGGAATCATGAGTTTTTGGAAAGTAATGAAATCAGAAAAAGAGGAAAACAACAACCAGAAATTCAATTATCAAAACCCAATTGTAAAAAATCCAGAAATTAAAACTTTGAATATTCAAACTCAGCAAAATCAGAACAATTTCAATCCTGATATTATTAATTAACACTTATCTCTAGTAATTATAATTAATTAACTACTCATTGAGCTAATTGCTGAACCACTATAGCAGCCAATACTCTCTCAACAACAACCACAACAACCACTTCAACAATCACCACAACAACAACAACAAGTCATAGTACTAATAACATATGCTTCTATTACCAAATTAAAAAAATTTACTGGCAAAAAAGATAATGCCCAAGTTTGGCTCAATAATGTCATCAAAGCAATTACTGTTAACAATTAAAATGATGTCAGAGTCTTACAGGCCATTCCATACTTTTTGCAAGATACTTCCAATTCATGGTATCAAAGCTTAATCAACAAACCTATCACTTTCAATGCATTTAAAATGGAGTTCTTGAAATATTTTAGCAATAATAATAGTATTAATTACTTAGTCAATACCTTTACCATCATTAAGCAAGGAAAAACTGAAGCAGTTACTACTTATTTAGGATGCTTCCACAGAAATCTGCACCAGATCCAAGCAATTAATGCTAATTATTTTACAGAGCCACAAATTTTAAACCAGTTTATTTACAGTCTATACAGTAATATTCTCTAATACATATGCCCATTACATTTAGTCAATCTTCAAGCAGCAGTTATCTACGCCAGAGATTTTGAATCTGCTGAACTTAAAGCTAATCATGCTCAAGCTGTTAATCTAGTAATAAATGGTGTTATAAGTAATTATTTGGGGTTTCAAATCAAATAACAAACTCATAACTTGGTGCTCAATAGCCTAATTAACTGGTAATGTTTGAAAGTATTTTAATCTGAAGGTTTTGATTGGAGTTCTTTGTATAATAGACAGAGACTCCTATGTTATTTTATTCGTAGCTTCCTGGAATTACAATTTCATCAATTTTTTTCTCAGTTTAGTGGTCAGCACTCCTCTGGTAAGCAATCTGTAATTCTTATGCATTTTACTCACTCGCAGGGGCCTTTTACCAGACAATCCTTAATGTTAATACTTAGCACTTAATCTTTAATCAATTAGTATACACAACAAAAATAAAGCAAGAAAATAAAAAGATAAAGAAAATAAAGAAATAAGCCAAAGCAAATACAAGTCAGTATCTCATCAATAGCCATAATTAAAAACTATTGTTCCCATATAATTTAAATATTAATTATTATTAACATTTAGAATTAATAGCAAATAATTAGATTTGAGATGTTTGGATAAGTATATTTTATTAATTTTTAGAATGTAATGGTTTCTAATTAAAGAATAATGACTGATGAATTTCTGTCTGGAAATTTCTCTTTTTCTGTTTCTAATACTACTGTTATATATATATATTTTTTAGTTTTACAGGATTGCTTTGGATTGTCTGTTCTTGCTAACTATCACTTTGTTTTTTTACATTATAACTAATTATTCTATGTTATAACACGTTATTTGATATTATTACACATTATTCCATGTTATCTTGTATTATAACATATTATCCTATATTATAATGAGTTATTCTGTGTTATCCTGCATTATAATATGTTATCTTATGTTATAATGTATTATTCAATGTTATTGTGTATTATTCTGTGTCTCTTTATGTTTTGTTATGTTTTTCTTTAAGTCATGTTTTTTCTTTTTTCTTTGATAAGCTTTCTTTCTTCAAATAACATTATCTCTTTTTTTTTTAATATTGAGCTCCTGCGAAATTGGTTATGTCTGTTAATAGAACTTTGTTTGTGTAATATTCGATGGTTATGTCAATTATAGTTTTTTGTAGATTTTTGAACTGTTAATTGGTTATTTGTCTTATGTTGTTGACTGTTATCTTTTTCAACAATTCATTCAATAGTATGTTTGAACAATGTCAGAAAGTGATATATAATCAACATGCTGCTTTGTAGTGTAATGTTAAGTTGCTCTTTTCTACAAATTTTTCTATTTGTTGAAAGTTTTTTGGTTGTAGTCTCTGTATGAATTTTTAAAGTCTAGTTGTTTTCTAATTTTGTAAAACCAATATGTTGGAAGGAGTCTTTTTTTCTACTTCTGGACATTGTTTGGTGTCTACTCCCCTGTTTCGGGAAGTTTGGTCTCACAAGTTAAAGATTTTTTCATTTTTTCTAGCTTAAAAGCCAAATATGTATATAATTGTTTTTTTGTCTTCTATCTAATTTTTCCACTCTTTCTTCTTTTTCCTTTCCTTTTTTTTTACATCCCGTCCAAAAAATATATTTAATTTTTTTTTGTAAAATTTTCTTTCTGGATGGAGAGCAGAAATGAGAATGATTAGTTTTAGTTAAACTCTTACTTATTCTTTTCTTCCTCTTATCTCTATATCTTATCTTTTTTTTATCAATTATAATTTCTATTTGAGATGTAGATTTTTGAATTTCATCAAATAATTGTTTAGATAATTTTAAAATTTTGTTTGAAAGGTTCATGTTTGAAATTTTTATCATTCTTTTTTTTGCAGTCTCAAGGCTTATATACATATAGTATTTAAATTTTGGCATGTGTATAGCTATGTTTTGATAATTATGATTAGTTCTATATTTTATAATATATCTTTTGGTCTGATTAATAGAATTTGTGTTTCTAGTTATAGTACTAATGATGTCGATCTTTGTGTTGTTTGATAAATTTTTAAATGATTTCTATGTGTTGTTTTTTTCAGAATTCTGTTTTCTAATTGTAACTTGTAAGATCTGTTTTCCAAAATTTCATGTATGTGAAATGGTCCATTCCATTTTGGATTAAACTTTTTATTTCATTGTTTTTCTACTTTGGTATGATATAACAGTACTTTGTCTCCAATTCTAAATTTGACTGGTTTATCTAATAGTTGGTTATTATATCTTTTTTTTTGTTTTTTTTGTAATTTTTGGATGTTATCAGCTGCTCTTTGCTATTTGTTTTTTAGTATTTCCATTAAGTCATATGTTCTTCTCAGCAATGTTTCTTGGAAATTATTTTCTGTTATTGGTTCTATTAGATATATATTAACCTTTATCTCAACTGGTAATATTGCTGTTCTACCATATACTAATTCATATGGTGTTGCTTGTGTAGTATCTTGTTTTATTGTCTAATAAGCAAATAATACTGATGGTATGAATAAATCACATTTGTTCTGGTTTTTTTGGCTGATTTTGGCTATCACTTTGCACAATGTTTTATTGAATCTTTTGACTAATCTATTGGTTTGTGGGTAATATAGTAATGATAATAGTCTTTTTATTCTGAATTTTTGACTTAGTTCTGTTAATGTTCTATTCACAAAGTAAGTTCTTTGATTACATAATAATTCTTTTGAATATCTGTGTTAACAAATCAGATCTTGATGGACAAATTTGGCAATGGATTCTGCATTTGCTCTTTGAATTGCTTTTGCTTCTGGCCATTTAGTAAGATAATTTATGGCTACTACAATATATCTGTTGTCTTTGCTGGTGATTGTTAATGATCCAACTAAGTCAATTTCAATACAATTAAACAGTTGTCCTACTTTGATTGGTCTTAATGGCTCACTGGATTTTGTTCCTTCTTTTCTCTAACAAGCATCACAATTTTGAACATATTGGATGATATCTGGATATATGGATGGCCAATAATATCTATTTCTGGTTCTTTCTATGATTACTTCTTTATATATTAAATAGTATTGTTTCCTTTTCTGGTTCTGTGATTACTCTGGTTGGTTGTTTAAGATTTTTTCTGTTTTTCCGATAAAGTATATTTTGGTGATTGATAAAATATTTGGACTATTGTTTGATATAAGTTCGTTCTTTTGGAGATAATTTCTCCTTGAACTGTTGAGTATTTATAAAATGTTAAAGTTGTTGATATTTTTGTGTATTCATCTTTTGTTATATTTTTGGATTGAAATGTTCTTAGATTTGTTTCATTTATGACAAACTGTCAGCATTTCCATTTTTTTTCCCCTTTTATAATGTACTGTATATTTGAATGGTAAAAGTTCTATTTTTCATTTGACATGACAGTTATCTCCAAATTCTTATTTTTGGATTGATGTCAATTCTTTGTGATCAGTATATATATCAAATTTCTGGCTTAAGTATTCTTTCCATTTTATAACTGCCCAATAAATAACTAAGTGTTCCAGTATTGGTGTTCTATAATTTCTTTCTGTTGGGCTTAAGCTTTGGCTAACATAAGCTACTGGATGTTCTTTTCCATCCAGTCTTTTTTGTGATAGTACTGCTCCCAATGCTTGATCTGATGCATCTGTGGTAATGATGAATGGTTTGCTGTGATCTGGATAGATTAATACTGAAGCTTGAATGAGTTTTCTTCTCAAAATGTCAAAAGCTTCTTATTGCTTTCTAGTCTATTTGTACTTCACATTTTTGGCTTGAAGCTGGTAGAATAGTTGAGCTATTTTTGAAAAGTTCTGGATAAAGCAGTAATAATACTCTGTAAATTCTAAGAATGCTCTTAGTTCTGTAAGATTATTTGGTACTAGAAAGTTTTTGACAATTTTAATCTTGTCTGAATCTGTTTTAATGCCGTTTTTGCTCATAACATGTTCCAAAAACTTGAGTTCAGTTTTCTTAAAGAAGCACTTGGTCATATTTAACTTTAATCCAGCTCTTTTTAATCTTTTAAACACTTGTTGAAGATGGTGTAAATGATCATCAAATGTCTTGGAGAACACATTGGTGTTATCTAAGTACACAACTACTGATTTCCATAGTAGTTCAGTGTAAACAATTTCTATTAGCCATTGGAATATAACTGAAGCATTCATTAAGCCAAATGGCATTATTTTGAATTCAAAATTTCTCTCTTTTGTTGTAAATACAATTTTTTTTTTGTTGGCTGAATTCATGGCTACTTGCTAATAATTACTGTCTAAATCCAGTATTAAAAATCATTTGTTCTCTCCAAAAGCATCGAATAGCTCTTAGATCCATGGAGTTGGATAGCTATCTCCACAAGTTACACTGTTGAGTTTTCTGTAATCCACACAAAAGCAAATTTTCCCATTTTTCTTATGGACAAGTACCACTGGTAACAATCACAGACTCATTGATAGTTGAATTAACCTATTGTTTAACATTCTGTTAATTTCCTGGCAGATGATTTTATGGCTGGCTGGTAATACTCTGTATGTTTGCTGTTTAATTGGCATTGTATTACCAGTTTTAATCTGATGCTGGATAATATTAGTTCTGCTAAATTTATCTTCACTGGCAAAGATATCAGTAAAGTTGTTGAGTAGCATCTTGAGTTGCATACATTGGAGTGGGTTTAGATTTTCCAAGTTCATCTGTTCTAATTGTTCTGGTTGGAACAAATAACATTTATTCTATCTATAAATTGTTTGTAATGTGATATCTACATATCCACAAAGCTGTAAAAAATCTGGAATGGTGTTTGGTGGTTGGTCTTCAACTTTAGTGCTTAAATATCCTATGATGGTTTTTTTTGGTATTTCAATGACATTTCTAGTTGTGTTGTGTATGAGAATTTTGATGTGTTTTGGACTTTTGGCTGATATATAAAGATTTGTGAGTCTAATTTTTCCTGATTCACAGATTGTGGCTTCTGCTTTAAATATTTGAATCTGATTCTTTACTTTCTTTTCTATGGCTATTATATACTAGTCATATGATGAAATAGAGATTGGTTGACAGGTAAAAATAATTTTTCTCTTGTCAACAATCCTTTCTTCTGTCATATTGACTGTTACATCTATTCTACCCATGGATCCAAATCCACTTATCCCTCTTGCTGTTGTTCCTAATTCTTTCCTGTTTTCCACTAACAGTAGCTGAGCTATCTTAACCAGAAACAGGAATATTGTCTGTGCTATCTTTTTGTTTGGCTCTATAATATAGGTTTTTTTTAAATCATTTTGGAGCATAGCAATAATATTTCCTACATATCCTGCATCAATTATTCCTTCTCTTATATTAATTTCTTTTTTTGCTAAACTATTCCTAAATGTTAACTGAACCATTGTTGTTGCCAGAATTTCCAATGCTATTTTCAGATCAATATAGGTGTGTGAGTGTGGTTCCAATTTGATGGCATCTTTTTTGGAATATCTCAAATCAAACTCTATATTAGTATTATGTGCATGTTCTGGCATAATACCTTTATTGTTATTGCTAAACCATTTAAGTTTTTGTTCCTTGGTAAGATCAAGAATTGCGATATATTATTCTGGATTTGAATTAAAGTTTGAATCATTGCTATTTTTATTGTTATTTTGAACAAAGCTGGAATTGTTGTTTTTGTTGTTATTATTGTTAGAGTTTGAACTGGAATTGAACTGTAATTCTGATTTCAATATGCAGTTGCTGATTGGTTTATGTTCTTCTGAGATCATGTAGATCATGCATGGTAATGGATTGTAAATAAAGTCATATTTATTGCAATATTAAAAGTCACATAGAATCAAACAGTGATTACATAATTAGGTGTTTATTTCTTCTAATCATTGTTCCTGCTTTTTTTTTGTGGGTGCTAAATTCTGATAGTATTTATAAAACTCTTTTGGACCAGTTTCAATGTCAAGAAAAATATCAGAGTTGGGTATAAGAACAATATTACCTGGTTCTGAGGAGTTGTTTTTTATTTTCAGAATTTTGCTGGGCAAAGTGCCTTCTATTTTGGCATTGGCCATTTGCCAGATTTTATCTTTGTCATGTGGATAACTGTCCAAGCAAGAGATTACTTGGTGCTATGTGGCTGTAATAGGTGTTTTATGACTTATCCAGTCACTAATAAGAATTGTGTATTGACACAATGCGTCACATGTTTCTTCTTGACCAGAAATATTGTTCCACATTCCTTTGTTAAGCAGTTGTTTGCCACAAGCAAAACATAGTTCATTGTCTCACTTGTTTTATTATTTTGGGTAGCTGTAGCATTCATGGTAGTATGGTTTACAATAATAATGGGTTTACATCCAGTAGTCTTTATTGGGTGCAATTCAAGCTCCCATGAAGGACAACTTTTTCTTACAGTCCTTGCACTTGAGTGAGATATAGGGTGGCTCTGATTTGGTGTTAGTTGAATAGAAACTTCCCCATCCACTGGTAATTTTGTTGGTAGTATCTTCTTGTGGCTTATTTTCTTCTTTTCCTTTCCCTTTGTTATCCCAAAACAGTATTAATGGTAATTTATTGTGGTCGGTGTCAGTCCATAAAACTTGGTAGGCTTCCCAGGTAGATTTCTTTTTTTCTTTCTCCAATTCAATTAGTGGTGTGGTTGTAGTGATCTTGAAGTGTTAACAGGTGGCTAGTACTCTAGTATATTGCCTATTTTGACTGAGTTGTAGCTCCTGGATGTTCTAGTCAAGCATGGCATTAGTTTTAGACAGCCAGTTATTACCAATAAAAGCTTAGTACTAGGTGGCTTCTATGACTAAAACCTTGATTGATACAATAATACCATTGACTTTGATAGGAAAATTGTCAATTTTGCCAATTGAAGTTTTGGTAGCTCTATTAGCAGTAATAATTCTGGCACTAACAGCATAATCAACTCAGTGACCTAATTGGTCCATAAGTTGTTGTGTAATGATGCTGTCTACTAAACCACTGTCTAAGATTAGCTTGATGGCCTGCCCATTGATCTTGGCATTAGTGTACATGACAGTAATAGGTTTTATATTAAGAGCAGTTTCATTAAAGAAAAGAGTTTTGGTTGGTCTCTCAATTTCAAAGGAAAAAATGACTGCTAATGATTTGTCATTAGTAATGGTAGCTGGAAGTATGTTGTTGTTGATTATTTGCTTTGAGGTAGTTTCCAGGTTATTAGTCAAGGTGTTTTCTGAAGTAACCAGGAGACTCAATTTTGGGAACTTGGATTTTGGTTGTACCCATTTTCCGAATTTTTGGGATGTAATCCTAAAGCATAGTTGAATGAACTGGGGATTGGTTGATAAACAACCATTGCTAATCTCCAGTTTTGCTAAATGATTTTCGGTTTTTGGTTTCCAGATAACATCTGAGTTGGATTTTGTGACGAGTTTGAATTTGTTGGGGTTAATATATCACTTGTGGCTGTGGTTGGTAAATAACTGGTGCTGGAATTTAATAAATTGGGGTTTGGTAGATGGGTTGCTATGCTACTTGAATGTAATATGGTTGATAGTGATCTTGATTTGGATAGTGATTCAAAATTTGAAATCTGCAATCAGGGTTTTGATATTGATTCTCTAACTGTGGTTGATTGTGATATGCCTTGCAATTAGCTCTGAGATGACCTTGTTTACTACAGTTATGGCAAATATGTGTCTTTTACTGCCATGGCTGATTGAATGATAATAATAATGGGTACGACTGATTTTGGAAGTAATTTGCATTTCCTGAATTATTGCATTATTGTGGAGACTAATAAATTGCTCAATTGTCAGCTAAGTAGCCTTCTAGTTTCTGATTAATTGAATCACTAAACTGCTTCAATTTGGAATTCAGGTCAGATGATCTATTCATTACTAAATTTACAGTTAAGGCATGGCTGGCTTCAAGTTTAGCAGCTTTCAAATCTCTGATATTTGTGACTGTGGCTTAAAGATTTGTTGGGTGTAATAAATGTATGCATTGGAGAATACTACTGTGCAGACCTCTAATTAATTGATTCAAGATTTGTGGCATGGTAAAATAATTAGCTTGTATTGCCTGAATTTGACATAGATTCTTGTGAAAGTGTCCCAAGTAAGTGGTAACTGCTTTGGTGTCTCCTTGTTTAATAGTGGTGAAAGTATTAACTAAACAATTAATACTATTATTGTTGCTAAAATATTGTAGAAATTCAAGTTTGAATGCATTGAAATCTTGAGATTTGTTGGCCAAGCTTTGATATTATGAATTAGCAATATTCTAGAGAAAATATAAGATGGCTTGGAGTGCTCTGGTATTGTTTCATCCATTGGCTGCAATGACTTTTTTCACATCATTCAGCCACATTTGTATGTCATCTTTTTTGCCAGTAAATTTTTCAATTTTGGCAATTAGTACATATGCCATTTGTTGTGGCAGTTGTTGAAGTGGTTGTTGTGATTGTGGTTAAAGTAATATTTATGGCTGTTGAATTGGTTCAGCAATTAATTCAATTAATGGCTGATTGATCACGATTACTGGAGGTAAGTGTTGCTGATTAATAATATTAGAATTTGGATTGTTCTGATTTTCCGGAGTTTGAATATTTGGGATTTCAACTTCTGGGTTTTTTATAATTAGGTTTTGGTAATTGAATTCCTGATTGTTGTCTTCTTCTTTTTCTGATTCTGTTACTTCTCAAGAACTCACAGTTCCAAAATCTGGTGAAGGTAGCAGTGATCAAAATCTTGATGGTGCTGGTGATCATGATTTAAATCCTTCAAAATATTTACCATAGGTTTCTAATAAGTTGGTTTTTAATTGTTTACTTTGAAATAGTATTCATGCTAATGGTGTTTTCATGCTTGATGTGGATGTGTCTGCTAATGAAATGTTGATGGCACTTCTGAGTGTGTAGTAGTATAATGGATAAGTTAATAATTTGACTCTTGTTTTCTTCTAAGTAAGTGGTTGTATTTTCTAAGATGCTATTGCTGGTGTTTGTAGTTTTTTTTTATCTTTGATTGTGTAAGTAATGAGATATTTTTGTTGAGTGTGATGTTTAATTTCTCTATTGATTTTAGTGAAAATTGCTGTGAAATTATAATTTGCTGATAGACTGGTGTTTTGAATTAGTTTGTTGTAAAAATTTCCTTTTGCTGAATTAGTTTTTACTGGTATTTCTAACAAATATGAGATTCTTTCATTAATGTAGAAGTTGAAGACAGATTTTGTTGATAAGTGATTGTAAATTAATTCCAAGTGTTAACAATAATACTGAAATAAAGATTTAGTAAATTCTAAATGGTTTGTTCCTATTCTTTTTGATTTTGTCATTTTTGGATGGTTGTTTGTTGGTGTGGGTTCTTTGTAAGATTATATCTCACAAGAAGCACCAAATGTTACAAGTAATTATTTGGGATCTCAAATCAAATAACAAACCCATAACTCGGTGCTCAATAGCTTAACTAACTGGTAATGTCTAAAGATGTTTTAATCTGAAGGTTTTGATTGGAGTTTTTTGTATAATAGACAAAGACTTCTGTATTATTTTATTTGTAGCTTCTTGGAATCACAATTCCATTAATTTTTTTCTCAGCTTAGTGGCCAGTACTTTTCTGATAAGCAATTTGTAATTCTTATATGTTTACTCACTCATAGGGGTCTTTTACCAGGCAATCTTTGACATTAATACTTAGTGCTTAATCCTCAATCAATTAGTATACACAACAAAAATAAAACAAGAAAATAAAAAAATAAAGAAAATAAAGAAATAAGCCAAGGCAAATGCAAGTCAGTATCTTGTCAATAGCCATGATCAAGAACTATTGTTCTTATGTGGTTTAAGTATCAATTACTATTAACATTTAGAATTAATAGCAAGCAATTGGATTTGAGATGTTTGGATAAGTATATTTTATTGATTTTTAGAATGTGATGGTTTCTAACTAGGGAATGATGACTGATGAATTTCTGTCTAAGGATTCCTCTTTTTCTGTTTTTAATACTACTGCTATATATATATATTTTCTAGTTTTACAGGATTGCTTTGGATCGTCTGTTCTTGCTAGCTATCACTTCGTTTTCTTATGTTATAACTAATTATTTTATGTTATAACATGTTATCTAATATTATTACATGTTATTCTGTGTTATCCTGCATTATAACACGTTATTCTATATTATAACTCGTTATTTTGTGTTATCCTGCATTATAATACGTTATCCTATGTTATAACGCATTATTCAATGTTATTGCACATTATTCTGTGTCCCTTCACGTTTTGTCATGTTTTTCTTTAGGTCACGTTTTTCCTTCTTTCTTTGATAAGCTTTCTTTTTTCAAGTAACACCATAAAAATTTTTAAGATTTTTAATGGCAAACCAGTAACAAAGCTATTTTTTTCTTGTTTTATTTTTTTTATACTGGCTTAAATAGCCAAAAAAGCCAGAAAAACAAATAAACAAACCTTTTTTTTTTTTTTTTTAAAGGAAGAAATTTATTTGTGATATTTAAAAAATAAAAAATCAATAAATTGTATAAAATATATAGAATAATTAAATAAAATTTTTTATAAGAAAATATTAAAAATGAATACTTGAACATATTTATAATAAACAAGTATTAAAAAATTACTTGAGTAAATAATAATAGGTTTTTTTGGTTTATTAAATAGGTAATAGTTTGAAATTCTGTAAATGAATCATTATATTCTGGTTAATCTATCTAAATGATTTGAATTTTAACAGATTCAATTGCATATTTATTATTTAGCATTTTAGAAATTGATTTCAATTGTGTTTATTTTCAAAATTGGTCATTATCTCCTGAAAATTTTTGAATTTTTTTGATTTTTCGAAAAAACCCCCCCCCCCCCCCCAATTATACATTCATTCGACAGATCACATCCCAATTATCATTTAATTATTTGCAGGAGCATTCAATATTTTACAATTCACTTTCTCCAATGGTAGATAAACGAACCAATAGCTTTTTTAATTTGCCTCGTCACAAAAGAGGGATCGATTGGCAATTTATTATTCAAAAAGGATCGAAAGAAACGATCTTTGTAACAAAAAAATTTCCATTGGTCGATCATTCATTGATCTTCAAACCATGCAAAACAATATGTTTGTTTGTTGGTGCTGATAGAATGTAAACACATGTTCTAAGACGCATATTTTCCATTTTTGGGGGACACGATTAGAGCTGAACGGAAAATTCAAATTAATAAGGGTAATCAAGAGCAAAAAAATAATTAATCGGCGGAATGCGAGATCTTTTTTGAACTGATCCAATTAGTGGCGACGGAAAAGGGATAATCCAAAAGCAACATTATATATTTGATCGAATATTCGACGATTTTTATCGGTCATTCGTTAAAGGGAGTTAAAGAGGTACATATGCAGTGTATTCTCACTGAAACTTGGGTACGAGAAATTTGTGGTGATAATGGTAGTGCAACAAATATTATAACTATCAGTTGTCGTTCCAAACGCACAATCGCCACAATAGTTATCATAAATGCTCATAAAAAGAGGCATATGAAATGTAAAATTTTATTATTATTCGGTAACGGTATTTGTGTGTTGCCAAACTTCGGCATATCTCTCTCGTAGACTCGCCCTCCCTTTTTCCCAACTAATACTTTATCCAAACATAGAGAAAATAGAAAAAAATAAATACCATCCCCTGATAATATCTAACCCTAAACACACCTTTTTCTTCGTTCTTTACATTCCTTTCGAATAACTTTCTCTTTCAAACCTTCTCTCTCTTTTTTACTTTCCTACCTTCACGATTTCAAGTAAACTCCTGAAGGTCCCTAGAAAAATTACCTTTCTCATAAATAACTCTCCATTACTTCCCTTGTCTATAGTTTCGCTATCTATTAACTTATATATAATAATAACGTACATATAATTTAAACCATGTCGAAGGCACAGTTTTTAAGAGAATACAAAATTGTCGTTGTTGGTGGTGGTGGTATGTCATCTTGGGATTTAAGGGCTATCATTCACTTAAATTTTTATTGCTGTTACTAAGTCTTCCAGAAAATACACCTTTGTGTGTTTTAGCTGAGAAAGTTATCTCAAGAGAATTAGTAGTTCACTTATTCTCTTTGATAACCTTTCAAACCAGTGACAACGAAAACATTTTTTAGTTATGCGCCTTTTATAGATATATATTTTAACAAATATTCGTTTCTGAACTCTGGAATTTTTGAAAAAAAGGTGTCGGTAAATCTGCACTTACTATTCAGTTTATCCAATCTCATTTTGTTGACGAATACGATCCAACCATTGAAGGTATGCATGCGCTCTTTATCCTTCCCTCCCACCACCCCAGCTGAAAAATAAATGTTTAAAGGATTAATAAAATTCAAATTTCCTAGATTCTTATCGCAAGCAATGTGTTATCGATGAAGAAGTCGCTTTATTGGACGTTTTGGATACTGCTGGGCAAGAGGAATACAGGTAGGAAAAACTTTAACTTTATGCTATCTTAAACATTTGAATATATTGAGGCCTATCTAGGCTCGTAATTTTTCGAGTCTTTTTATTTCTGTACCTCTGCTGCAATTGAAATCACCTAAAATATCAATGATCAATTCTATAAAATTTGGTCCCTTTAAAAAGGGGCTAGTAAAAGTCAAATTCAAAGATTTTATTGAAATATTGAATCAATCGTTAATAAATCTAATTAAAACGTCTGATACAATGTGTTTTGATTTAGTGCCATGCGCGAACAATATATGCGCACCGGTGAAGGATTCCTTCTTGTATACTCTATCACATCGCGCAACTCTTTCGAGGAAATTTCCACATTTCATCAACAAATTCTTCGGGTTAAAGATAAAGACTATTTCCCAATCATTGTAGTCGCCAACAAATGTGATTTAGAAAACGATAGACAAGTTTCTGGGCATGGTTTGTTTATTTTTCTGATGATTAATCTTGAAAAAAACTTTAAATTCTCAAAATAACTCTCTTATTGTTCTCAAATTTACCATAAAAAAAAAATAGAGGGTCGTGAGCTAGCAAAACATTTTAACTGCCGGTTCATTGAAACTTCAGCAAAACAACGAATCAACGTGGACGAAGCCTTCTATAATCTAGTACGCGAAATTCGACGATACAACAAGGACCAACAATACGGTGGTCGAAATGGCCAACAAAATGGTCAAGGTACCGGTAATGAATTCCCCCCAGTGGATGATGACAGTAGTTGCTGTTGTGTGGTCATGTAACATATTTTATTTTATTTAAATTAAATTAATATTATATTATATATAACAATTTCATCACGACCAAAATTTGTGTTGCCTTATTAAATATTTCAAAAATTAGAAGTGCATTAATTTTATTAATGCCAAGTGCAAATACTTGGCTTTGACAAATTTATTCAATCAATTAACACACTCATATAAAACATATTTCAATCGATCAAAAATTGAGCCTCTTCCTTTCTTTTATTCCTTATTTGCTTCACCTGGTTCTTCATTTAATTTATCATTGAATAATTGGAAACACAAATTGTCGTATCAAAAATTCCTTCTTTAATTACTCTAAAATTTGGTATAAAGGAGAATGTAGTTTCGCATAAAAAAAACATGTCAACTTTCAAATTAATCAAAACCAAAAAAATTTTGAAAAATTAATTTCATAAACAAGATTACAAAAAGATAGGACTAAATGGAACTAGGTATTTGTTTCTTTCAAAATTCCAATATTTATAGAAACTATAATTGTATCTTTATTTCTTTATACTATTACATATTTATTATTATAAATTTAATGCTACTATTGATTCAATTTTTCTATATTGACGTTTTAGTTAGCAAGTCTTAATTGGTGAACAAAGAAATTCTAAAACTAACCACCCACCATTATATAATGTAATCAAAACGTTATCCAATTTTAAATGTCGCGTCTTTTTTTTTGGGAGGGAAAAAAACATTTATACCAAAACAAGCAAATATAAAGTTATCACTTAAATATTTGGTTATGAACATTTAATGCATAAACTTGTGAGAAACTGAATTTTAATTTATTAGGTAATAATTGATAATATGTTTCGACTTCTGATCAAATTGAATGCATTACGACGCTAATAGTACATTATGATGTTTTCATGCAAGATTTAATACCCCCATTAATACCTTAATTTAAATATTGTTAACTAAAAGTGTAACTCAAAACCAAATGAAGTTAATCATGATACTAGATCGGGTTATCAAAACCTTTTGGAAACTTGTCAAGATAAAGATCACACTCATGCGGATGTTTATAACACCATTTTGGTTGTAATGGTGAAGCACCAACACCACGTGCGACCAATCTCTCGCGGAACTCATTGATACGTTGTTGCATCTCTCGATATCTTTTCCTTCCTTTTTCATCTCTATTACCGCTCCATAAAAGTTCTGCAAAAGCTGCTGTGCGTGGCCATAATTTCGAATCTACCACAACACCATCGGATTGTTCTGACCACAATGCCACTTCCGCACCTAATACGTGTTTCTTTTCTTCAATCGTGAAATTAAAAGTGAAATCATAGGAATAGATGCGCTGCCAACTTTTATAAGGGTTACACCATGAGCCACCATTCCCACCAAAATTGAAAGTGGCTATTTGAAAAAAAGTAAAGATAATTAATATTAATTATTTTATAATTTAATAATCAAAAAATCCTTCAGAATTAACTTAAATGCTTACTAAGTCCGTTATTAATGTTCTGGTCGTAACGAGCATCATTGCCAACCCATCCACCAAAACCACAATCCAAATAAAACCAATCAGCCGAAGATACAATTACATCATATCCATTTTCAACGGCTTTCTTGGTATTATTAATTCCCTCATTCCATGTCTGCAAAATAACTTCTTTAGGAACATTTTTGGCGGCGAAATCATTTGACAAAAATACATCTTCCCACATTATTATACGTTTTCCACCATTTTCTTTTGCAGTGAAAATAGGGTAGGCCCTATCTAAGAAATATTGAGCGAGATCTTGATAGGTGGCATTGGAATTCTGGTTAAACCAATTGGAGACATACTGTGAGTAAGCGTAACAGTATTGTTGCAATTCATCGAATCCAGCATGATATAATTTATCTGGAAAAGCAGCAGCGACTTCTTTGAAGATGTTTTTAATAACTTTATAAGTGTTCGGATTAACGATATCTAATTGTCCTGGTGGCGGTTCGACAGCAGTATGATGTTGCCAATCATCGTTTGACCACCAAGAATTACCACACGCCACTAAATTTGGATCAATCTGTTGATATCCGGCGCGAGAATGTCCTGGCATGTCTAATTCCGGAATAACTCGAACTCCGCGTTCACGCGCAAATCTGATGATGGTTTGAACATCTTTGGGTCGATATATTTCACGTTGTGAGTATGCGTCTTTGGTCATCTCCTTGTAGCTTTTCAACTGTAAGGGCCATGATTGTGAATCAACGATATGCCAATGTAACACATTCAATTTACTCCATGCGAGTGCTTCAATGGTTCGTAAAATATCTTTGACCGGATAAAAATTACGTCCAGTATCAAGTAAAACGCCACGGTGAGGATATAAAGGTGAATCTTTGATTTTTACCGTACGTTCAATCAACAGACCATCTTTTCCATCCGAGATCACAAGCTGCGTTAAAGTTTCGAACGCATGCAATGCTCCCCAAACTGTTGGTGCGATGATTGTTAATTTTCCATCTTCATTCAAATTTAATTCGTATGATTCGTCAACACCATGTTGCAATTCAGCATTTAAATCTTTGATTGTAATCTCGACATTATTTAGATGAATGTTGGGAGTAGAGTTAGGAATTGGTTTCTTGTTTTTAAAATCGGATCGACGATCAAAAAAATCCCGCTTTTTCTTGGCTGGATTAGGTTGTGGT
The DNA here is from genome assembly GCA_016748015.1 of Geosiphon pyriformis. Taxonomy (NCBI): domain Eukaryota; kingdom Fungi; phylum Glomeromycota; class Glomeromycetes; order Archaeosporales; family Geosiphonaceae; genus Geosiphon; species Geosiphon pyriformis. Next base: position 495,998 of record JAAOMT010000675.1, on the reverse strand, counting down.
CCAATTTTCGGGGGGAAAGGTGGGTATGGAGGTGGTTCGGCTTCGATTGTCTGAGGCTCCCATTTCTCTTCAATAATTCTATCAATAGCTCGTTGCCAAGCGAAGTCGAGAATATCATTTTCTGGCTTGGAAACTATTGGTTCTTCCGGAAAGGAAATAGGTCCTTTTTCACCCCATGTTATCACTTGTGGTTTCGGTAATGGGTTCACCGTAACGCCATTTACATTTGTGACAAGGAAATTTATTGACAAGATCACCAGCGTTTTTGACACTATTGTGCAAAGCCTCTTTGAGCTAGATTTTATCTTCATGCTTTAATAAAGTCTTTAAAATAAAAAAATGCCTTTAAATAAAGGTTCTTTTTCTACAATCGTCTAGTCTTAAATTATATTCGGAGTTTTATAAATTTTACTCCAGTTTTCCATTCATAGAAATCTGTTCAAAGAAAGCAAGGGTAAATGTGATAAGGAGAAAAAAAGAACTTGTGGTATTTGAAGGATTTATACAGGATTTATACAGGATTTTCAATTGATGTCAACATCGTTTCAACCATTGTTTTCATGTGGGGGTAATTCTTCGATTTGGCCAAATTTGTTTACCATTTATGGCTTAGTGTAGCTTACTAAATCCTCAATACATTAATAATATTACTCGTTAAAATTTCCCATTTTTTGATTTCATTTCATCATCTGGGTTTTCAGTAATGTACCCATTGGTCTGCGCCGCAACTTCTTTAGCTAATTCTTCTAAGACATCTTTCCTTGTTTCCCTTGCTAAAAAGCTAACCATCACCCATCTTTTCCCATCTGTTGTCCATTTTGGATAACTTCCAACCTTGACACCAAGGTCAGCCACTTTATTTTGCACCTTAGTCAATACGGGTGCAATGAATGACTCTGGTTGATTAGTTCTGACAAATATCCTAACAAATTTCTCCCCTTTCTGTGAATGATATTTGCCAAATTCAGACAAGAGACCACGGAATAATGAAGGGACTCCCGGCAAGATATGAACATTATCATTAACTATGACAATCGGAACCCATATCGTTTCGTTTGGATACACGACTAATGATGTCGATGGTAAGAGCGCCATGCGTTTGCGTGCTGTGATTATTTCGTGATTCGGTTCTTTTTTTAGAAAAAGGAGATTCTTCATTGACTCAGCCATACGTTCCATCGTTTGCTCATGATATTCTAATTCGAGATTAAATGCACGCGCAATAGCAGGATAAGTAATATCATCATGAGTAGGGCCTATTAGTTCCAGAAGAAATCGTGAGCTTAATAGGATAAACTTGTACAAAATAACGGATACGATTACGTTCTTACCTATCCCTCCACTAGTAACCACAAAATCAAAGTTTTTGCTTAACCTTCTTACAGCTTCAATTATAGCCTATAAATCAACAAAGGCTTAAGAGTTGGAATACTTATAGCGCGTTCATAACCATTCATACAAAATAAATTGGATTACATCTTCCTCATCTGGAATCACTTCTATCCTTTTCATATCGATGCCCAGATTGAAACAAAACTTTGCTTTGGTAAATCAAAGTTAGGGATATGCCCGATCAGGAATTCAGCTAGGAAACCTGGATCTTCAAAAAACGACTTACCAAAAAATCCCGAATTCGTATCAACTGTCTTCCCATTCAAAATTTCATCCCCAATCACCAAACAGGCTGCAGTTTTGGGAAAAGGGCGGTCTTTTAATTCTTCTATAGGGGTAATGGGAAATTTTAAAACAGGCATTGTCGACCCTGATTCTTGTAATTTATCTAAGACCACTTCCTCTCCGGTTGATGCAGCTGTTAGGTTAACATCTGTTTTACTTTCTTGAAATTGTATTTGTTCAGACATTGTTATATTTCGAGTACATTTTATGTGAAACAACCGAGAAAACAATGAATTGGCAAAACTCGTCGAGTAAATGGTAGTTTTCGACTAACAAAGAGTAAAATAGAGGACATTGAGAAAGCAGCTCAAAATAACCGAAAAAAAACACCAGAAGCTTACAGTGAAGCCAAAAGAAAAAACAGGCCTTGATAAAGAAACTATAAAAGGAGAACCCGATAGGTGTTTTACCCACGAAAACGAATTCAACCGCATTTGCTTTCACTCAATTGGAAAATGATCGGTAGCTTCATAACTGCGCGTGCCCGATGAAAAAGATTTATTTAATATCAATACTAATCAGTTGCTTAGTAATGGGTTAATTGCTGATATCACTATCACCGCGACCGCTACGCCCGTGTCTCTAGTGCAAAGGATCTCGAGCGACAAAAGCAACCCTTTCTCGATTTTCAACCTATGAACTCCGCGATATCGGTCGGGACTTGAGACTATTGAAACGAAAAAGCCAGGGAATAGTCTCGGAAATCGTGGTCACCCACCGTGATAGACTTGCCGATTTGCCTTCTCATATATCTTTTCCCAATATGGGGCGAGTGTGAGTTCATGGGAACTGTTGTTTGTCTCGGAATGTTGCTTCAGGGTATGCCTGCAAAATAATCGATTTCTAGGGAATAAGTAATTAAGCGTAATGCAAATTGGCAAGGTCTTATCAGCACATTCTATCATTTCGATCTCGAAAGTTCTTTGACATACAATGAATCTACATGGAACCATTTCTATGTCACTCATCTTCATAATGCATCGATGCTTCCTACAAATCTTTATAAGCCTACCACCATTCTAAATATAGTTTGCAGTCCTTCATTTTGAAAAAAAGAGGCATAATAATAGGTGGCCCGTTCCTCACATGATAATGTCAGATGGCAAGCTCACGTAATATTACAATGAATGGACGTTTGCCTGGGTAAACGAGATGGGAAAACAGCTCTGCAAAACCCAAGCGGATGGATCTGTTCATGCAATCTCTATTGATCTGGTGTCCGTGCACATTTTACATGGTATTATCCTAGAAAAAGTGTAGGCAATATTGGCGAACATTCTATTAGACGTGTAGTTCACTTGGAGGATCTCATCTGCAAAAAGGATAAGTTATTAGCATCCTCCTTAAAACGTAAGAATAGAATGGCCTCGCGACTCGATAAGGCAATTTTTCGGATAGGACAAAACTTTATACGTCTGCAAAGTGAAATCAGTTAGATTATTTACTCGCGAATTCGATGCCATTGTCATTTCTTCTTTTGAAGTGTCGAACATGATGAATTGCAAGACAAGAAAGATTACACGAAACACTGACCTGAAAATACTTTATTGAGTGTATTATCTCTTTTGACAATGCCTGATCGGCAAGGCCGAGGAATTGGGGGTTCGTGTAATTATCTAGAACGAAGCTTACACATCCAAGATTTGTAGTCAATGTGGGGACATTCAAAGAATCGGAGGTTTAAAATGTACAACTGCTGGGATTGTGATAGATAGAGATGAAAATGGTATTATTCCTCCGGTGATTGCTTTATGGAGCCTTGGGCCTGCAGTGACCATGCAGGAAATAACAGGGATTACATACCAATGCTTGGTATTACCTATTATTGATATGTCAGAATCCACCTGGAGATAGGTATTATAAACTCCGAGTAGATGAATGATTTGCCACTTGAATGAAATTTCAAGGTTGACACTAATTTCTTGAATAAAAAGGCTTTTATTGGTTTCCCAGGTTTATCTCGCATTTAATGTCTTTTCAACTATATCTGTTTTACATCAGAGCACTATTTTTCAATAGCCCGTTCCCTTGACTCACATTTTGAACTTGGACAAAATAATCATAATTAAATGAATTAATGTTTATTATGCGGAAGCACCTTGTTTTGTTATTCGACATTCATGATTTTCTTTTCGGATTTTTATAAACAAATTTTGATCTTTGAAAAAATCGCCTCGTCTTGAAAGGTTCTTTTTATTTTTACCTCGTTATTAAACCTTCTTTTGTTTGATAGATTGAAAATCTTGCAGTGGATAAAAGTATTGCTTTCTCCTATTAATATTGTTTGGTACTATGCTCTGCAAAACAAATTTGCGTTGCATAAAAGAAAAAAGGTAAATAGGTGGGATTATCATCATTTTTCGTAATATTGGAAAAGCTTTCCGACTTGCCAATAATAATGCGAGGATAATTGAGGTTCTAAATATGGTTAGATGATGAAAATACTTTACAGCTTTGCGGAATCCTTAGTGAAAGAAACACCTTTGTTAATATTGCTGCGAAGTTCAGGAATGGCAGCTTTGATAAGATTTTCTTCAAATTGTGATAAGTCTTTCAAGTCATAAATCTTACGAACTCCATCAACCTTGAATAAATTTAAATTTTTATTAAATGATAGAATTCGCGCAAATATTCCAAAATAAATTTGAAGTTTTACCCCTAATTCAATATTTGATGAAAAATAATCCAAGTGTTCTACCAACTCTCTAATCTTGTCACCATTTTCCTGATCGGCATCAAGATGAACATAAGAAGGCTCGACGATATTGGCTTGTCCTTTTACTGTAGCATTCAAGATGGATTCAGCAAAACGTGCACCAGCATGCGCCATTGAAAGAGTAGCAGAGCCTGCCCCATCTTTAGCCTTGACAACTTCATCCCCACCTATGATAAAGGAGGAAATATTGATCTAAATATTTTAATCTTTGTAAAAATCCAATAGCTAGTTACCGTATTGAATTCTATTCGTCAGAGCTTCAATCTGTTCTTGTGAAAATGAATGGGCTGGAGTGATTTTGGATAGTAGAGGTATAATGGTTACACCACTATGTCCACCAACCACTGGAACGCGAACATCACGTGGGTCACTTCCGGAAATTTCACTAGAAAAAGCGGATGCACGCACAACATCTAAGGTCGTCACGCCAAACAACCTTTTCGGGTCGAATACTCCATGTTTCTTAAAAATCTCAGCGACAATTGGCACGGTGGAGTTAACTGGATTAGAGATGACAAGCACAAAAGCTTTAGGGGCGAATCGAGAGATCCCAATAGCCAGATCTCGGACGATTCCAGCGTTAATCTTTGTTATCCATGAAAAATGATTAGCCATCAGCGCGGTTTTATTTGATTTAAAAATTACTAACTTTGAATAAATCATCTCTGGTCATTCCAGGTTTTCTCGGCACACCAGCAGGAATAACAATTATGTGAGCACCTGACAAGGCATTCTTCAAACCATCGTTAGGCGGTAAATATCCAGTGACTTTAGCCGGCGTATTAATATGGCTCAAGTCAGCAGCAACCCCAGGACTATTGACGATATCGTATAAAGCAAGTTCTGTGATAGTTTCGTTGAGCTTAAGAAGAAGCGAAAGAGGTTGACCAATACCACCAGCTGCACCAAGAACCACTGCTTTAACCATTTTTTATGAATTTTAAAGAAAAAATAATAATGATATGATATTTCGTCTAACAAGAAGTTCAAGGAAGTCTTGAAAAGTGTGAGAAGAAATCATATGTTTAATCTAAAAAGTCATTGTATTTATTAGATTAGGATTGATCGCATGTTGATTATCGTGAAATATATATATATATATTAATTGAAGTGTCCTTTCTAAAAATGTTGAAATTGAAGAATTCTTGGATCAAAGGAATGTATTTTAAACTTAATATTTTGTTAAAATTATAATTGAAATTTGAGAAAAAAAATGCCCTGGTTACTTCTATTTAATAAATAAACACAAATCAAATAATTATTTATTAATAAATGTGAATGAGCAAAATATATTAATTAAATTAATAAAAATAAATATTATATAAAATTACAATTATTTAAACAAATTTTTTTTTAAACTAAAAAAAGTTTTTTTTTAATTGAAACAAAATATTATCATTATTATTATTATTATTATTATTATTATTATTATTATTAAATTAATTATAAATATTAATTTTTAACAATTTTTATTAGCAAAAAAAAAATTTTTTTCATTAATTAAATTATTATTATTATTATTATTATTACTTTTTAATAATTTTTAAAAAAATTTAATAATAATTAAAATATTAAAAATTTTGACTTTATTTTTTTTAAACACCAAAAAATTAAAAAATTAAAATCACTTACAATGTTTAATGTAAATTAAAAATACATATAATTATAAGGAATAAAAATTTTTAAAAATGTAATAACTTAAAACTAATATTTTAAACATGTTTTTTTTTTCTTTGGAATTTTACCAACAAAATATTGTTAATTTAAAACTCATTTTATTATTAGTTTTAGTTTCACCATCATTTTTTAAAAAGAAAATTATTTTAATTGTAGTTTTCAACTTGTTTCTGATCTGAAAAAGTGTGAACGGTTTTGACCACTTGTTAACCATTTGTGATTTCAATTTTAGAATGTTTTAAATTACACTGAAACTCAAAAATTTTTTTTAATAGAATTATGCAGAACTTAAATGCAAGATTGTAAAGTAAAAAGGGGGAGGTAATAATTGTGATAAAACAATATAAAAAATGACATTTTGTTCAAGTGAGAAAAATGCCATACTTTCATGCGTCTTATTCTCCCATGGGAATTTATTTTGCTAACTTTGCTGCAATATTTTATTCGCCCACAATACCCCATTTGCCAAAAATATCCCCTTTTACCTTTATGATAATCTCTATTTATTTCCCAATTCCGATTGTTTTGAAACCATCTTTCTTTGGATTTTCAAATCATGCGCCATAACCATTGTTTAGCAGCCTTTTGTCAGAATTCAATTGACTGAATTCAAGTAATCTCTCTCTTTCAGGTAAAATTGAAGCATTCTTAAATATATAAATATATACATTTATCATTTGTTCAAGGTCCAGCCCGTAAAGCCGCATGAACAGTCAAGAAACGCTTTAGTTTAGTAAATACCAAAAGAAAAACCAAATTGAATTTTTGTCACTAGAGAGACTTTTGTTAAAGCATGAAGATAAAATCTATATCTAGCTCAAAGAATCTTTATTTACTAGTTTCAAAAACACTGGTAATCTTGTCAATAAGTTTCCTTGTCACAAATGTAAATGGCGTTACGGTGAACCCATTACCGAAACCACAAGTGATAACATGGGGTGAAAAAGGACCTATTTCCTTTCCGGAAGAACCAATAGTTTCCAAACCAGAAAATGATATTCTCGACTTTGCCTGGCAACGAGCTATTGATAGAATTATTGAAGAGAGATGGGAGCCTCAGACAATCGAAGCCGAACCATCTCCATACCCACCATTCCCCCCGAAAATTGGACCATCACCCAATCCAACCAAGAAAAAGTGCGATTTTTTTGATCGTCGATCCGATTTCAAAAACGTGCAACCAATTCCTAAATCTACTCCCAACATCCATCTAAGTAATGTCGAGATTACAATCCAAGATTTAAATGCTGAATTGCAACATGGTGTTGACGAATCATACGAATTAAATTTGAATGAAGATGGAAAATTAACAATCATCGCACCAACAGTTTGGGGAGCATTGCATGCGTTCGAAACTTTAACGCAGCTTGTGATCTCGGATGGAAAAGATGGTCTGTTGATTGAACGTACGGTAAAAATCAAAGATTCACCTTTATATCCTCACCGTGGCGTTTTACTTGATACTGGACGTAATTTTTATCCGGTCAAAGATATTTTACGAACCATTGAAGCACTCGGATGGAGTAAATTGAATGTGTTACATTGGCATATCGTTGATTCAGCATCATGGCCCTTACAGTTGAAAAGCTACAAGGAGATGACCAAAGACGCATACTCACAACGTGAAATATATCGACCCAAAGATGTTCAAACCATCATCAGATTTGCGCGTGAACGTGGAGTTCGAGTTATTCCGGAATTAGATATGCCAGGACATTCTCGAGCCGGATATCAACAGATTGATCTAAATTTAGTAGCGTGTGGTAATTCTTGGTGGTCTAATGATAATTGGGATTATTTTAGTGCTCTTGATCCTCCACCAGGACAATTAGATATAATTAATCCGAAAACTTATAAAGTTATTAAAAACATCTTCAAAGAAGTCGCTGCTGCTTTTCCAGATAAATTATATCATGCTGGATTCGATGAATTGCAACAATACTGTTACGCTTACTCACAGTATGTCTCCAATTGGTTTAGCCAAAATTCCAATGTCACCTATCAAGATCTCGTTCAATATTTTTTTGATAAGGTTTACCCTATTTTCACTGCGAAAGAAAATGGTGGAAAACGTATAATAATGTGGGAAGATATATTTTTATCAAAAAATTCCTCCGCCAAGCATGTTCCTAAAGAAGTTATTTTGCAGACATGGAATGAGGGAATCAATAATACCAAGAAACTTGTTAAAAATGGATATGATGTAATTGTATCTTCGGCTGATTGGTTTTATTTAGATTGTGGTTTTGGTGGATGGAATGGTAATGATCCAAACTATGATCAGGACATTAATGACGAAAGTTGTAAGTATTTATTTTAAGCTGAATAAGTTTTTGTTATTATGTATTGAAAATCTTTTTTTATACATTTAAATGTATGTTGAAATTGAAAAATAGCTAATATCAATTTCGGTGGGAATGGTGGCTCATGGTGTAACTCTTATAAAACTTGGCAACGGATATATTCCTATGATTTCACTTTTAATCTCACGATTGAAGAAAAGAAACACGTATTAGGTGCGGAATTGGCATTGTGGTCAGAACAATCCGATGGAATTGTGATAGATTCGAAATTATGGCCACGCGCAGCAGCTTTTGGAGAACTTTTATGGAGCGGTAATAAAGATGAAAAAGGAAGGAAAAGATATCGAGAGATGCAACAACGTATCAATGAATTCCGCGAGAGATTAGTTATACGTGGTGTTGGTGCTTTACCATTACAACCAAAATGGTGTTATAAACATCCGCATGAGTGTGATTTTTCTCTAAAAAAGTTTATAAAGGATTAAATTAGAACAAGATAATGTGAAAGATTTTAAATATTTTCTGATATTTTGAAAAATGATTTATTTTCACATATAAAATTTTTTTAAAATAGCTTTTAAGAAGTTTTTAAACTCATATCCAGAAAACGTAAAAGTCATATATGTGTAAAAGTGTTATTTCAAATTCATTAAATTTATTTTTTAAAAACAAGTAAATACCTTTATTTATATTGGAAATAAATAAATAAATAAATAAATAAATAAAAATATATATATATATAAAAAAATAAAAAATAAAAAATAAAAAATAAAAAGAAAACATGTACAAAATTTGCAAATATTATAAAAATACTATATATAACTATTTGACTTCTTCGTTATTGGTATTCTTTTTCACTTTTGGAAATAAAAGGAAAATCACGAGAAAACTAGATACAAGTAATCCAGTAATAATGTAAAATATAAAATACCAAGCTATTGACATTTTATCAACTTTAAAACCAGTTATTGTGGTTAAAAAGGCAATAATGCAAATGCCATATCCTAATACCCTTTTTGAATTAAATATTTATTTTTTTAAAAAAAAATTATTATCATTATTATTATTATTATTATTATTATTATTAAATAAAATTTATTGATTTTTGCCAAAAAAAAATTGGAGGATATTTTTGAAACTAGTTACCGATGAAGTATAGTCCACCATCGAGTGTGCCCTTGATTATTTTTGTAAAGTAAACGATGAACTAAACCGAGTGCAGCTTCTGCTAAAATTGTGAAAAATACAATATGACCTAATACCTGAATTATTTATGAAAAATTTTAAATTATTTAATCCTGACTATGGAAAGTTATGCATTCATATATATATATATAAATATATATATATTTATATTTAAAATGAGTTTATTACCGAATGAGTAGTGAAAGCCCAATTATCATTATAATCATGTTTATCTGCAAAACCTACTATAACAAAACCAATAATTAACAGGGGAAATGTTATGAATACTTGACTTCCCCAATGAAGACGAAACCATGATTCAGGAAACCATTGACGACCATATCTAGCGATCAAAATTGAAGTCGGAATGGTTATATAGATGACCAGGGATAAAAATATACCTGGTAAAATTTTAAATCGTCAATTATTTAACAAGAAGTGATACACAAATGAATTCAATTAAAGAAAAATTAATATTTTACAAACCATGGACAAGAATAATTTTCTGATCTTTTGAGAGAGTCATTTTTCAAATCAAAATAAAATAAAGCTCGTGTCTTTATTATATATATATATATATATATATTTAAAAATCTTTTGTTAAAAAGTATTCAAAATAATTAATTAATTACTTTTTGTTTTGTTTTTTTTTACCTCTGAACAAAAATCAATTGCTTTTTATAAATATTCTCTTCCAAAATTTTAAAAATCACTGCCGGAGACTTGTTTTCTACCTCTATACTCATTAACATAAATTTTCAATTTCACATTACTTTTGTTTCCTTTCCAAATTCATCTAATCAAAGAAATAAGAAATAATAGGTAAAAATTGATTTCATTAACAGAGCTAATTCTTATTCAATAAACCTTCTTTAAAGTTTATAATACTTTTCAAAAAATTTCTTTTATTATAATTCCAAATCTGGACATATTATTTTCGAAAATCGTGAAATCTACATGCATTATACATGTTAATTGCAGATGGGTCATAAGATGTTCTAATCGTAAATAAATAAATTGTAAGTTAAATGGTTCATTTGCATTAAGAAAGAAGGAAACTCTAATATTCGAATCCCTCACATATAAATGAAAACTATATTTTTCAGATTTATTTAAAATTGAAAAATTCTTGAAAATTAATTAGGTCATTGATAATTTGGGATTTACAAAGTTCAAATCTTTCAAAGAATATTCTTTTTCACCAATAAATGTTATCATGATCTAAAAACGGTTTTAACCATTTTTAAAGCTATAATAAAAATCTTGATAAAAATAATCATCTTGCTTTTGCTACGTCTAAGAGGGAATAAAAGTGACTTTTGTTCCTGCTTAATCCTCAAACATTATTAACCAAAGAGACTGCTCCCCCCCCCTCCCCCCGAAGATAAAAATCTAAATATTTACTTTAAGCATTAAAAAACTCATAATTGAGAATAATAAGCAAGTGCGTATAAAAATAAAACTTTTTAACATCTACCATGGCACCAAGAAGAAAGTTATGTCACATTTTCATAATGGAAAACGCTTTTTACCGACAAGGCTCTGTGATGCCATATTTCCAAGATACTTGATAAAGAACTGATAATCTATGTACTTTTTCATTGTGAATATATGTCAAAAGGCTTTTCTATTCAACTGCGGTTGTCTTGGAAAATCGGGTGATGATTTCATCATCATCATCATCATCATCATCATCATCATCATCAAAAAATGATGATTTTTTCGGCTCAGGCCAATACAAAAGGATATTAAAATATTGTGAATAAAAGGTTACATCCGTGATATGTAAAAATCTTATTCCGGATTTGTCAAAAAAAAACTAATTTAGTATAACGGGCCTCAATGAACATCTCCTAAACAGCAGCAGGCTCACAGCAATCAGGGGGGTTTTTTTTTTACTTAATCAAGCAATATTGATACAATGTGACCAACAACGGGCGGTCATGCATTTACATATGTATATATAAAGAGAGTATGTGTGTGGGAAAAAAAAAAAATGAGATGACCCACTATTTAAATTACGAGAAACCCATTTTCTGTTTTCTTCTTATTTGTAACCCCTAAAAATAAATTTTAAATTTTTTTTTCCCAAGCAAATAAAAATTCGTTTCGAAATTATTGATCAACAATTTCCGATTTTAAATTTTTTTTTAGCTCACCCAAGAAGATTATGGCTTCGAAAATCCCACTTCTTTGCTTAAATGAGATCTTTGAACATTTAAATTTTCATAGACCAACTTTACATTCTTGTGTTTTAGTTAATAGACATTGGTGTCATTTATCAATTCCAGCACTTTGGAGACAACTATTTCCCATTAGTAAACCCATTAAAGTAATTGAAATCTTGATATTATCCTTAACAGAGGATGAAAAAAAAGAAATTGGACTTGACCTTTCATATATTGAACGCTCAACAACATTCAATTATTCTTCATTCATACGAAATCTTGATTTGGAATTGATAGCACCAGTTGTGAATGACATAATTCTGCAAAAATGGGACATGAAGACCGCTTTCAAATGTCTCAATGTGTTGGCTCAAAAAATCGTGAAATCGGAAGGGATTTTATGGGACCTTAATTTAGACTTTGATACTTGGCAAGATTCAAACAATAATTCCCTTTTTCCCTTGAATTCGATGCGAGCTTTCACAATGGGTGTCTCGCCAGAGGAACTTGTTTGGAATCTTTTCCAACTTGCCGAAGCATCGAAATCTTTATCCGGTCTAAGAAGGTTACGATCAAAGGCTAGCTCTCTATCCGAGGTTCTTCCCTTGGCATGTAAGATAAGCACGAGTATAGTGGAATTGAATTTTACAATGCACTCACCAAAACATCGAAACACACCATACGACCAAGTGAATCGTTTCATTCCGTTTCTTCCTTTATTAATTAAATTTCCAAAATTAGAAACACTAATTATATCAAGAGGCAAAGATCATGACTTGTTGATGTCGGGTGATAAATTTTTCTACGCTCTCGGTTGTCATTTACCAGCCAGCGTTCAAAATCTCACTGTGGAAGGGTACCTAAAATTTTCTCCGGAATCTTTACAATTCTTTTGTCTAACCACAGCAGCAACATCACTTAAAACTTTAGCTTTCCCAGAGATGAAATTTTTCTCAAATCTTCATTTAGGTATTGTTACTACATTTGCAAATTCATCACAAAAATTCGAGCGATTAGAAGTACCCGCAGCAAGACACATCACGCGGCATGGTTTAGAGATGGCTCGAACTCGGATACGTACCGTCGTGGTGGATTGTTGTGTCGATGACATAAAACGTCAACTGAGAAATAGACCGCTTGTACGTCTACGAAATCATCACCCTCGAGATTTTGAGGATATTGAGAATGAGTCATCGATCGATTATTTTGTCGATGGTCGTGCTTTCGATTAAAAATAACACTGGAAATTTTGATTATGTAAATTTTTTCAATTGGACATTCCTTTTTTTTTTATTAAAAATTTTTCGAAATTCCTAAGCATACAGTCAAGAATAAGCTTAAAATTTCCCACAATTACCATTAAATTCCTTTCATTAACAATTCCGTATATATATTGACAATTGATTATTTATCAAACAAACTCATTTTCTTTTTAAGTTTAAAATATTGCATAAAGACTTTCTTTTTGAAATAATTTTCTGATTTTATTCGACTCCAGTCGTATCCAAAAAAAAAAAAAAAGAAAAACCAAAATTTTAATGAAAATTATCTCAATGGAAACAAAATTAAAAAAAATCAATGAATGCTATTTATATATATATCTAAAGGTATTTCAGTGTTTGACATTTATAATTTCACTCTACAATTTTTACATGATTTTTGTTTAATCTAAATTTCTACTTTTCATATGAAATTAAATGTGTAAGTGGTCATTTTAAACAGAATAATTAAAGGACTCTTGAAGCCTTTTAACGGAAAACCCAAGTCTATTTTGATCTGTCAAGCTCTATAGCTTGACAGATTTGTTTAATTCAGGTTTTTTTTTTGATTTATTATCTTTCTCGATTTCCAAATTTAATTTTAAAAGAGAATTTAGCTAGTTCTTTGAACAAACGGAATAAGCATTAACCCCCTATAATTAAAGTAGGTGTTTAGTACTACCGCTGTCAACATTCTCAAAAGGTTGGGGTAACCTTTGAGAGCTAGGCTATTAGTCTATGGTCCAATGTAATAGTAGTACTACATTGAAATGCAAAAGACATGACAATCTCGATAATGCAAGTGGCTTGTTTTAAAAAAGTGTCCTTAGGTCATCAATGATGTGATATATAGCACCCCGTGCTAAAAATATGCGTACCATGAACTTCCAATTAATTAATTATTATTATTATTATTATTATTATTATTATTACTAGCTATGAAAGGGATAATATATATTCTAACCAAAAAAAATACAAAATTCTTGTAAAAAGAAAATAAAGCAGTATGTTGTCTCTCAATAAAATGAATATCAGTTCATATATATATTAAATTTAAGCCAGCTTTCCCAACAATGGAAAAGAAGTCAAAAAGTCAAATTGTCCTTCTAAAAATGGGCGTTATCAATTCTGTGATGTGTTATTAAAAATGGAACTTATTTTAAAAGTGAGAAAGATCTCTTGTTGATAATACTTCTCTATAGTTTTTGCGGATAAAATTTCTTCATATAATTATATATATATATTCCATAAATAATCGTTAAACGCAAACCTGTTTCCTAAATTTCGCAAGTTTAAACTTCTGACGTGAAAATAACTTTATTCTTCAAATTTTCAAAAGAATCGTGACAGAATATTTAATTTGGAATTTTAATATCAAAGGGAGAAATGTTTAAAATATGAAGAGAATTCAATTTTTTTTTTTTTTTTTTTGAAAATACTATTCTAATTCGAAGTTTCATTGGCACCTGGCATATGATGAATGATTAATTATTTTTACTAATTTGAAATCATAAAACATTCTTTTGATTAACTAGAAATATATATATTCTATTTAAAAATCTTTAAGTCATCAATTAATATGTATCCGTCTTTGAACTGAAAACGCAAAAACTTTGTTTCATAAATAATATTTCACTTGAATATTCAATTCAATCAAGTTCCACTTAATAGATGACAGGAGAAGAAACATGGTTTTCGGAAATGAAAAAAAAAGTTTTTTAAATTAAATATAAAAGTTTGGGAAGTAAAATAAATAAATAACTCTCTCTCTCTCTCTCTCTCTCTCTCTCTCTCTCTCTCTCCTGAAAATTCAGAATCGTTTATTTATTCTCATATTTCAAATTTCACTTCATCAAATTTTTTTGAATTCTTTCACTTTGATTTTAAATCAAGTATTTTTTTTATCTTTTTTTTTTTTGGCTTATCATCATCTCTTTATCTTATTATTCAAAAGCATTTTGATTTTCATTCCTTGAAAGTTCTAAAAAAGAAATTCTCTAATTAAAAATTCCTTGTTATCAAAAGAATCCCTGCTTTTTCTTTATCTAAAAAAAATTTGTGTGATTCAGATTCCAGGAGATGTTCAACTTTGATTTTTAATTATTTCGGATGATTTGAAACGAGATTCCAAAATTTGATTGACATTCGTAACACTTGCTCACCCTTAATTCGAACCAATAAGGTAAATCTTTTCTAGTGTGTGAAACAATCTTGTTGATAACGTGCTTTAAGCAAAATCTTTTTCAATTTATATTCTAGTTTCTTTATGATTGAGAAGAAAGTAATAAACTGAAAAATTTGGAAAAATTGAACAATAAACGCAGATGATCTGAGACAAAATGAATGCTAATGTAGCCGTGATTATGTTACCGGCCATGGATGACAGAAGTACCAATTATTACACTTTTTTTCTTCTCACCATCCTTTCATTAATGTTTTGATCAATATCCTACTTAAAATCTTTTCAACAACCGCAGCATCGTCAATTTCAAACACAGGACCACAATCTTCGCGAGGAAGTTCAATACTCAACATGGCAACCAAAATCAAGAAGTATCATCGAACAATTCCCAATATTTTACAACATCAAGGGCCTGCAAGACCGGGCCCAATTGAAAAATGTTTTGGTACAATTTTTTTCGTGTTATGTGTAATTGTAAATATATATTTTAAAACCGGGACGTTAATTTTATTGGCAAAGTATGATGTTAATGTGAATATATTTTTTGTTTTTTTTTTGTTTCTTGCTGATTTTGAAAATGAGACATATTCTAATCGTTTGACAATTGGGAAAATCTTTTTAGCCTGCAAACAAAATGCTTTTATCAATTTGCATTGTAACTGATTTTATAATGGGGATAGGATTTGGATTATCAGGATTTAAAGATGACCGAAATTTTGCATTTTGGAAAATTCCGACTCTTTTGGTTCTGACGCTAGGTATTTTTTTAATGGGAAATTATTTTTTTTTGCTATAAAAATTTTCTGATTTATTAAAACTAACACAGACCATATTTTATTAATTCAACAAAATAAAGGCAAAGAAGATTTACTTCATTTTTATGATCATCGTTTCGAAAAACTTCATTCCGACATTCTCGATATTATGACACTTTTAAATTCATTACTTTCAACGCCTGTGATTGGTATCATATTCAAAGAAATTGAATCTTTGAAAAATGATTCAGAAATACCATTACAACGAACTAATATATTGGTAATTAGTTTATTAGCGGCAACAATATTTTTGGGTTTGAAAAGTTTAGGATTTTTATTATTCTGTAAGTTTACACATTTTCGAATGGTAGAACTTTCTACTACTGAATAAATATATTTCATTAAGGTTAAAAAAAAAAAAACAGGGGAATTTTAGTACTAGAAGGAGATTTCAAAGATAAAAATATTGAAAATTGAAATTATTTGAAGAAGTTTAATTTTTTTTTTCTTATCTAATAAATATATATGTGAATTATTTTTAAAAGTTTTCAATAGCTTGTCTCATTTTCTGAGTAAAAAATTCTTTCCCATATTCAAAATTAATAAAATATTTTAAATCGTTGAATCTCTAAAAAATTCTTTTTAACAATATAAATACTTATTTATCCTTTGTTCCCAAACATTTTCTCCAAAGTTTATTTATATCATTACAAAATCTAAATAATTTAACTTTCAAATTCGAAAACATGTTCAAACTTTAGTAACCTTATTGTGTTAGAAAAAGACTATTTTAACCAAATTCGATAAAATAATATGAATTCGATCAAAAAAGAAAAAAGAAAAAAAAAAGAAAAAAAAAAAAAGTAATTTTCTAGCAATCCAATTTTTGATTTATTTAAAATTGGTTGTTTCTTGTTTGTTTGTTTTTTTTACTTATTTACAACCTTGATTTTTGTGAATTCGAATTCTAACCCGCTGACTAAACCTTCTAAATTGTCCTGAATGAAATTTAACCATTTTTTAAAAAAATATTCTCATCTCAATCCCAATCTCAATCTCAATCTCATCTAATAATCGAATGGTTCAAACTTAAAAAAAAATAATAATACTAAACATTTTAGTACAAGAAAAGAAGCAGAAGCACACAAACTTATTGCCAATATTTGACATTCCGTATTTGCCATGCATTCCTGGTCTTTTATAATCAAAGAAAAAAAAGGTATCGAGAGTGAAGCATTTGTTATTGTGAGAATGTCCAGAATATCACTTGATAATGTTTCAAAGAGTTGATCGTGTAAATGACCCAAGTCTTCTTTTCCTATTAGAATTTTTTAGAAACAATATGAAACTTGGATTTGAATATAAAAAATTTTGATGATAAAAAAATAATGGTATTCCTGATTACCGGTCATCAAAAGTAAACAGATTATTATTTTCCAAAATAAACTCTCATCATCTTGCATTACTGCCGCGAATCCAAATGCTACTCTTAGTCCGAGATCAAATGTGAGATAAATACATACGAAAAACTTGGACACTGTCTTTTTTCAAATAGAGTTAGAAATTTAATTGAATAAAATTAAAAACTCTATATCTGATAATGATTTCGAACTATTATAAAAAGTTACTTCTACATACCGGTATAAAATGATGATGTGCCAGTAATAGTATAGATCCAGGAATCAAATAGCCTGAAATCATTATTGAAATAGTCCAACATAATTTTGCTGTTAAATCTTTTAATGCTTTTACATGTGGATTTTGGGGTCTCACTGGAGGATGATATGCTGTTCGAACTGTTGAATCATAATCTTCTATTTTCAAAGCAACTTCTTCTAATGAACTTTTTCCGGAACTTGGTATCTTTGACGAAACTTTCAAATGTATAACACTCAATAGATTAGTAAAAATTGTAAAGGAATAAACTAGAAACTAGGAACTAGAAAATCTTGAAAGTTAAAAATATTGATATTTCACTGAAATATTTATTGAATACCTGTCTCTTGTTGGTCATTCAACTCTTCCATTATATTTTTTCAAAGATTTCTTGAAACTAGATTTTAAAATTAATAAAGAATTGTTTTGGCGATGAAAATCGTCAGATCTGGAAAAACCAGAGAATTGATTGCCGATTCGTTATTATTTGAAAATTAATTTTCAAAAAAACTCATGATCAGTTTTTACAAAATTTCAAACCTTTCTGGGCAGAAATTGTTTTAGGGCGTTATAAAAGACATCAATAAGATTATTTTACTTATTTTTTAATCTTTGTTCGGCAATTTCGTCTTTTCAATAAAGGGCTAATTGAAAAGCGGGTTTTAAATGCATCACTTGCATTAATCTTTGAGATTTTAATGTATTACCAGTATCTTTTCAGTTCTATACTCGGAATTTGACCAATGAAAATCTCTCAGCTTGTACAAGAAGGATCGTTCACGTCGGTCTTTTTCGGAACACAGTTTTGTAACGCTAATTTTGGTTAGTAATTTATCATGAATCAGATTTAGTAGAAAAATTGTACAAACAATGTTATAAAAAGAAATTACAAAAGTAAATCAAAAATCATTAATTCTTAATAAGCAGCAGTAGCTCATTCGGAAATACTTTTTTGGTTTGAATTAATTTTTCCATGTAACAGAATTCCGGGAGTCCGTTAATTAAAAAATGAATCATATTGCAAAATGGTTAATACATTTGTATATCTTCGTTGGGTGTGTGTGGTGTGTGTGTGTATAGAATAATATCGAAAAAGGATTTCAACATCAATATATATTCAAGAAAATAAAAAAATCAACCGCAAATGAGAATTTAATTAAGGTACAAACCTGCAAAATCAAAACACCTTTAAATTTGAAAGGGGAACTGGAAAAAGTATTCTTCAAATCTGAATTTTATGTTTAGCATATATACATATATATACATATATATATATTTTTTAAAGAAATGTATCTTTGACAACAAAATTAAATTATTGATTCAATTCTTTTTTTTGATTAATTTATATTAATAAAATATCTTATATTGAGTGATTTTCTATCTCGCCCCAAAATTTTTTATCACAATAATTTTGGTATATTCAAGATAAAAAAATATGTATCATAAATTTATGCATCTTTAATATTCAAAGATCTTTATCATTTTTAAAATAATTTATGCCAAGATTTAATTGATAGATTAAACAAAGGATATCATAAATATAAAATATAAAATTCATTCCTAAAACTTGGCTTTTCAATTAGATAATTCAACAGATTTTGTTGACGTATTTTTTTTAAAGAAAGGTAGTTTGGAATTTTTGTAAATAATTCTACCTAAAATATGCAAAATAATATAACTCTTTTTAGATAAATCTATTAAAGAAAATAAAATTTTTTATCCCAGTAAAATCTGTGTATCTTCACAAAAGGTAATTTGGAATTTATGTTTATATGAGGCCTTTCTATGAATTTAAAAAAATTAACCAATTTCGATATTTCCATTAAATTATGATTCAATTAGGAAATAATGATTATCTGATTTAAATATTTCTGCAAAATATAAAATTGACCTATGGCACTTTCAAAAATTATATTACAAAGTGTTTTCCTTTGAAACATGAAATAATCCAAATTTCACATTTTTCGGAATCGATGTTCAACCATCAGAATTTGTTGCTTGCGTGAAGCAGCTGCATCCATCTTTTCAGCTCGACTTTTTAAATAAATTCTTATGGAAAATATTGCGTAAAGGCTAAAAAGGAGGCCAGTATAAACGTAGTATAAAATATACCACGTCAGTGAGGCATTGAAAGCTAATAAACCCAAATGGATTTGCACAAATGCGAGTAAAACAAATCCGCGGCCAACCCAACTAAATTGAATGAGAAATCAGCTAAAAACCAAGAAAAATAATCAATTAATCAAAAAGTCATGATCAAATCCTTACGAATGTAATTTAATCCACCAGGGAGTATACTCTCTTTTTGGATCATGGAACCTGTGATGAATTCCTCCTAACAAAATTACTCCTGATATTCCATAGAAAATAAATGTTCCCATTTTCTAAAAGATTCACTCACTAGAATTAGTATATATTTTCAATTAAATTTCAACAAGACTCTTTGACCTACAGCGTGAGCTTTGGTTGTAGGTGAAGGCCATTCACCATTCTGAACTTGCACTAGAATATACCCAATGAGGCTCAGACCAAGAGTACCACAAGTTTGAATTGCCCAATGTAGATTATAATATGTGGTAGGCCAAAGATCTCGTCCAAAACGAATAAAATATATAGCAATTGGGAATGCAATAAGCCATGCAGCTGACATAAATAAACCTATACCAACAAAAATATAATGAAAATCAAAAGGTATACATATTTCTAAATCAACAAAAGCTCTTCAAATCTTGGCACATACCATGTGCAATGACCAAATTTTGATTTTCAGAGTCTGACAATTTTGAATTTTTATTTTTTTTCGGTTCCATCCATCCAGCCCCAGAACCAGCTTTAGGCTTTGGTATATTTAAGAGTAAATTTACCGAAAAAGAATTCCTTTGATCGTTGTAGGGAAGATGAGGAGAAAGTTTTGCATTGACTGATGAATCCATAGGATTTGTTCTGGAGAAAGCCCAGACAAAAGTTTGATTTGTGTTGATGTTAATGGTCGAGCCTGATACCGAAATTGCTCGCTTGATCTTTATTGTCATGATACCATTTTTTATATCACTAGATGAAGACAACTCAGATTGTCGATTTGTTGCTATTGGCATACTATGATCGTTTGCTTGACGTTGTGAAACAGTTATTGTACCATCTTGATTTGGCCAGGCTATCTATTTGTCGGTGAAATAGTGAGGAATTGTAACTTTGAAACTTTTTCTATCATATTTTCCTAATAAGTCATATTACTTGCCATCATATAGGATTCTATCATATTTTTTCCTATTCCTAATCCAACCCATCTATTTGAAATGAAGAAAATGAGTAAAAAAATCTAGTAATAATTTACGAAAATTAGACATCTCGAAACTTACCCAATTTCGACTGGGGCCTCAATTTGGAATTCAATTATATTGTCAACAAATAAACCATTCACCACAGGAGGTAGAATCATCTGAAAGCAAAATTTGACTGTTTCATGACAATGTTTTTCAATGGCATTTACTTCTAAAAAATCGATTTTTTAAATATGAATTTCCTCAAAAATTTCTTTTATAACTTAAAAATTTCAACTGCCTTTATTTTTTATTCAGAATCTTTTTATTTATTGGCTAAATTCCAAAAGAAAACCTTTTTTTTTTTTAAACAAAAATACATACTTATTGAGAAAACTGCCATTAAAGCCCCCCAAAAGATGCAAATACCAAATCTCATAATTTCTTAAATTTTCAAATCACTATTGTAACGGAAGGTTATTGAAATTTTTTTTCCTAGATTGAAATATTTATACTATTAATTTACTTTGAACCTGACAACAATTTTGACGTTTTTCCTTTAATTCGAGTTACTACTAGGGGTAATTTAATCATTAAGCATTTCTAATGGTACTTAAAACATTGTGATTTAATCCAAAATTCAGGCGGAAAATAGTTACCATTTTTGAATTTTTAACAAAAATATTTTCATATATACAAATAAATTAAAAGCTTATCTCAACTAGAATAATAATTATTATTTAATAGAAAATATATAAATTTTGGCAATGACATACAATGTTGCACTAAAACATAATTATTTTTGTGTAAAATTTTATGTTGTTACATAATTTTTTATATTCCTTGATAAATAATTGATTTGAGAATTTTTGAAAGGAATATCCGAGAATATCAGGGTCATATTTACCTTGTATCATCATCTTCGAGTTTCAAAAAAAGAAAAAAGAAAAAAGTAAAAGAGAAATATCCGGCTAATCAAAAATAATATTATATCCTAGTCGAATATTCGATATAGAAATATATGGCCAGCTTTCAATTTTTTTTTTCTATTATACTTAATTTTTTGTAAGCTTATTTGTCAAAAGGAAGTTTTTAATGAATTTTAAAATTATTTTAATTTCTTACTAGAACCAATAATCAATATATATATATATATATATATCTGCAATGAAAAATTAGTTTTGGAATCACAGCTTCTAAACAAATAAACCTAAAATTTGAACGTGTCAGAAAACTATTTGAAATGTCTTAATCTCTCCGGAATTATTTGATTAAATTTTTTCGTTACTCAAATATACCGTTTTTGGCATCAAATGATCCTGTCACATGCATAATAAATTACTGATCATGGATTATTTTGTAACAAAAATCACCAACTGCTAAGCCTTCATGCACAAAAAAAGCTGTCAGTAGTGTTTGTACCCAATTATCTCGCAAAAATCCATTTGTGTCTACTCATTCAAATGCAAGTGATCCTGTCCAAAATATGTACTTGTTTCTTTTAATCGAATTAAAAAAACGAAATTTGTTTGATATCCAGGTTTGAAAAATTATTTGCAAGAATGTCGCTTAAATCCATTCAAGACAAAAAAGAGTCTTGTAATGATGATGATATCCCTGATGAAATCAAGTTCTCTTCTTTAAATGATAACGAAAAATTACGCTTTGGTCTCGAAGAAATTCGAAAAATATACAAAGTTGGTTGCGATCTTTGGCAAGAAGATTACATCATCCTAAAAGAAGTCAACACATGGCTAGCTCTACCTGATAGACCCCAACCCAAATGGATTTTTAAACTTTTAGAAGAAAAAAAAGACGATCTTGAATACATTTGTCTACGAGGTTTTATGACACGTTGGGGTATAGGAACACAGACGGATCGCAAGGAAGCTTATTCATGGTTTAAGCTAGCTGCCGAAAATGGTGATCCGCTTGGACAAAATGAATGCGGCGGATTCTGGGATTTTGGGTTGCACGAAACTGCTGATAAAGAGAAAGCTTTCTATTGGTATAAAAAATCCGCGGAAGGTGGTTATGTTCTTGCGATGTCAAATGTAGCGACCTTTTATTTTCAAGGAATGGCTTATGAAAAGGATAATCGTAAAGGACTTTATTGGGCGACTAAATCCGCTTCAAGAGGATTTTGCTGGTCATATAAAATGATGGGAGAAGCGAATCATTATGGATTAGGAAAACAAAGAGATATACATGCTGCTATAAAATGGTATCGAAAGTCATATGGGAAGGTGGATACACGTCCTCGCACCAAAACAGCTCTGCATCTTCTATTTGGAACCAAGAGGTAACTCTGGAAACTTGGTATTTTTAGCTTGAAATCAAGCTTTGCACTTTTAAGGTATGTTATATTAGTTCTTATAAGCTAAGAGATTTCTTCAATATTTATTAGGCTTGCTCCTTGTTAAACACTTATTTCGTATAAGCTCATTTTTTCAACACGGATAACTTGATATTTTAATTCAAAGCAACAGGAACAATTTGGATGCATGAATCTAAGATTCGATACACGAGTTTCAAAGAGATAAAAAATTCTATCATTATTAATTTGGTTCGACCTACTATTGAAATTTCAAAATTTGGGTGTACAAGCTTGATTATTATCGATTCAAAAATTTATAGACACTATAGTTTTCTCTCTGAAAGGTTTCAAATATCAAAAATATTTTTGGATGGTTACAAGTTTCCAACATCTTGAGGGCAGTCATACGCCCCTAAAAGATGTATAATTTCATTTTCTTTCTTTTTTTAAAAAAAGAATACTTTTATATTTTACATTTTGCTCCTCGAGCTAATTTCAAACCCCTAATATAGGATCTGTAAGATTTAATTTAATTGTTAAAAGAAATACATTATTTTTTAGATATACGAACTTTATGGTCCAGTTTGAATAAATTGAGTTCAAGATATCTTAACTGACAAAAAGTTCTGGTATATTTGTCGTTGAAGATTTTTCATTAAGAAATTTAAAAGTTGAAAATCTTCTCCTTTAGTTTTGAACAAAAATTAAAGGCTATAGCTCTATTGGGGTCAGGTTTTTTTGAACTAGTTATAATTTTCATCTCTTTTGTGTATCCAGACAAAAGAATTCTTACAGATTTTTTGTATCAGCTTTCTATTAAAAACGTTTCTAAACTCTATAAGAAAAATTTTTTTGATATACATTTCTCATCTTTTATAATCCTCCTCAAAAGATTCCACGATGAAATTTTGAAATTTTAAACAGGAAAGGGCCTTAATATTTAAGCCATATAAAACTCTCGAGTTTAAAATAACTTACCTTGAGAGAATGATTCGACTGTACAATTCATTCATTTTAAATTGAATTTCCCATTTAAAAGAAAAACACCACCCAAATATCAAATTCAAAAACAAGTTTGTTTTACAAATTAATGAATTTTGGAATATATACACTTTTATAAAAGAGGTTTTGTTCAAACCGGTTTTCGAAATTTAAAAATTATCAAACAACAATGAAACACAATTACACCTTATTAAATTTTACAACACTGTATTTTTAAACTTTCACAAAAATGAGGCTACAGCCTGGATAAACAGAAAAAGTCGTTTGTGAGCCTATTTTTTTCTCCTTTTTTTTAATTCAAAGTTTCATAAAAAAAATTGACATTATATATGGTGACTCTGATTGTAATACATCAAATAATAGGCAATACTAAGCACGACTACTATTTTCCTGCATACTCTCTAGAAAGAATCAAAGGTTCCATCAAGCAATTTAAGCATTTATACACCTTGGGGCCTCGAAAGTTTTGAATGTTGACTATTAAACTTTACCGAAATCGATAGTGTGCTCAACCGAGCATTTTTCGAACTGTCCTTCGTGTAATCTTTCTCATTTTTCGGTTTATTATATTTGACACATCAAAAGGAGGAATAATAATGGCATCAAAATTGCAAGTGAAGAATGCAATAATTTTTTTGTGGATTTCATTTTTGTAAATGTGTAATTTTCTTGGCATATATGCCACTGCTTTATCAAATCTCTTAGTCTTCTTCTTTTTGGATCTGAAGGTTGATTGTGCCAATTTCCTTTTTGTGATATCAAATTGTCAATATAAATGCAATATGTCCAATATCTTGTCCAATTTTGCCTATTCTTTTAGTAAAAAGATACCATGTGAAGGGATATTAATGCCAGAATTAATAAAGACTGCATAAATAAAGCCATCCACTTAGGTTTTGTGAATTTGTTTTTGTATTTCATAGATCTAAACAAATGTTTGCTCATTTTTTTTGTGAAAGTAGATAAAAGTTTACCATTAGAAATGATTTTATGAAAAGTAAGCCACTTGCTATTTTTGTGCTTTTTTTCAAAATAAAGTAAACATAAAGCATGTTTATTCTTGTTTGAACTGAAACCAAATTTATACCAATGTGATACGATGTTATTAATAAAAATATTATTCAAGTAAAAAAATTGGCTTATTATGTTTAAGATTTTTTAAATAGTTTTTTTAATTTAAATATTATTATTTACAATGTAATTATAGATAAAAAAAAATTATACAAAAAACATTGTTAATCTTACCAATTTTATAACTGTTTTTATAGTTTTTTAAAATAAACAAAAAAGTTTAATATCTATAAATAAACTAATATTGAAAACAGCTTTAAAAAAAATCAAAAAACACTATTTTTAACAACTTATATTCAAGTTTTTTTATCAAAAAAAACAGATTAGACAATAAAAACTTGTTTTTTAACACATATATATATACTAATTTTAATTAAATAAGCTTAATTATCTTTTTTTTGACTTTGTTAAAACTTTTTTTTAATAAAATAACATTTTAATATAAAACTAAATTAATTTAATATAAATTTACACTTTTAAAAACAAAAATTATGTTAAAATAATTTTTATTAATAAAATAATTTTAAGATTTCCAAATTTTATTATAATTCTTTAATATAAGCTAATAAGTTATAATTTAATTAAAATTATCTTATTAAATTTAAAAAAAGCAAATTTTACAATTATTTTAAAAATATTATTATAAATAAATATTTGGTTTAATAGTTTAAATTAATATTATAATTTGGTAATATAATCTAAAGCTTTTGGTAAATTTAAAGGTTTTTTAGTGTTAAATTTTTTGTATAAAAAACAAAATTTTAATTGGTTATAGTTTTTAATATTTAATATTTTACTTTTTTAATATAATAATTTTATTCTAGTTTTTTTATTTTTTTAATAAATTATTTAATTAATTAATAAGTTAATTTTATGCTTATTTTTGCATTTTTTATAATATTGTAATTTTTGTACTTATTTTTAAATTAATTAATTTAACTCAAAACAAACAACAAATAAATTAAAAATTAAAAATTAGTATTTTGTTAATATTTATGATTAAAAGTTAATATTCTAATGTAATTAATATTTTGAATATTTTAATTGCTTTTATTAAATAAATAATAAATATAAATAATTTAATAATATAAATAATATTTCATGTATTTAATAATTTAATAAGTTTTATAGTAAATAATTAATATAATTTACTAAAAAAAATTGATTTTAATTATTAGATATTAAACTAAATCTGCTTTTTTTTTCTAATATTACTATTATATATATACTAATATTTATATATATTATAATAAAATCTAACAACTAAATTTATTAATCAAATTTATTTGGTATTAATTCTGATTTTAAACATAAATATAGAATTAAAAAACATTAAATTAAAATTGAAAATTTTTTTAATAATTTAGTAAATATATAAATATGTAATTAACTGAAAATATTATTTAATAAATTTGTTTTAATTAAGTATTCTAATAATAATATTAAGTTTAATTTAATAAATTATAAATTTGCTAATTTTTATAAATAATTGTTAATTATTATTAAAAAAATTCTATGATTGTAATTATTTAAAAATAATTTGTATAAAATATAATATTTTAAACTTGTTAAATTATTTATTTTTTATTATAAAAATAAAGTTGTTATAATATTAGTTATTAAATAATATATTAATATATAATTTGCTAATTTAAAATATTGAAAATATATATATAATAGTTATCAAAAATTTTGTGTTTAAGAATTAAGTATTTAAAACAATTATTAAAATAAGTTAAGTTTATTATTTTTTTAAAGATTGTTAATTTGATTTATAGTTTATAATAACTCTTAAAAAGCTAATTTAGTTGTTAAATTTTAAACTTTAAATTTTAAACTAAATACAAAAAAAATTAATTTGGATTTTGTTAAAAAATTGTTTTTTGTCTTAAATTTTGTTTTTTAATTTATTAAAATTTGTTAGCTTTTAAATTATTAAGCATAAATCTTTGTTTATTATTTTGTTTTTTGTTAAATTGTATTTATATATTTTTTTATTTATTATTATATTTTAACGAGCGAGACCCAAATACTACCTAAAACTATGATATTACATAAAGAATTACATTATAGGCATAAATCATGCGTTTTTTACATGTGATCAGACACTCGGCCCAATCAAGGACTTACTACACCGAATCAAAAATAGGTGGGAATAATCTCAATCCACGAATTCTCTCAATGATACTATTCAGATTCCTAAAGTCAAAAATAAACTCACTAAGAAACAATCTAGTAGACTCAATATTGCCTCTGGTTTTAGTACCAGACATACGCCACAAAGCAATAACACGCTCAATAGTGTCTTCACTTAAAAAGGAAGGCTTAGCAGCCAGCATATCATCATAATCCATATTATTAAAGTCAACCTCAGATCTAAGACAAGCAATGTCCTTGGAGACCCCAACCAAGAGATTAGAAAAATTGTTAGCAGCACTCTTCATAGAAATAAGATTCTTCTCAACTTGAACAGCCTTAGCAGCATTATTATCAAGAAGACGAGACACCAAAACAACCAAAGAACCAACAAGTTCAACAATAGACTTAACCAAAGCAGCCAAATCCAAAATCTGCTTTTCTAAAGAATCCAATCTAGAACCAACAGCAGAATCAACAACAGAAGCAGCCAAAAGAGCCACCAAAAGAGGAAACTCAGAAAGACCAGAAGGAGCAGCAGTCTTGACATATAAAGCAGAACCCACAAAATGAGACTTGAAAACCTTGGGAATTTTGAGAGTGGAAGGTGGGAAAATTTTGCAATCCACAGCCAGATGGCCCATTTTTTGACACCTAAAGCAGTGCCAGCAGCCAGGAGTTTCTCACCAGATATGGCATTTCCTTAGAGTACCAGTCTTGACTACAGTAGAATCCAAATCGCCTTGAGAGTCAAATATAACCAAAGCAAACTGAGAACAACAACCAGAATCAGGAGAATGAGAGATAAAACATGTTTGACCACCAATCTGAAAAATCATATCACTGATTTTAAAGACAGTACAACTAAGGGAAAGGTTGACCAATTTGGTCTTAAACTTATCACGAAACAAAATAATCTCATTTTAATTCACCAGAGGAAGGATTTTAATACTATTCTTGCCCATTAAGACTGACCAATGCTTCAAGGCAGACACAGCAGAGTCCAACTTTTCAAAATAAACCATCATGTACTGCCAAATGCCAGCAGGCTTCAGCACAACACAAGCGACACTACCAAACACACTGAGAGCCAATTTAATGTCAGCAGCAGACACACCCAAAGGCATATCACGCAGCACAACAGCAGCAGGAGAAGAACCAGATTCAGAAACCACCAAAGACTTGGCAATTTTGAGAGTGGTCAAATGAACAGAGCTTGTAAGCTCAACCAGAAATGCAGCTTCCAAAGATTGTTGAGAAGCAAACTCCACACAGAAAAGCTTTACATTGTCTTTTAAAACAGATTTAGTACCCAAGAAACCATGTACAGACTGAAAAACAGCCTTAACATGAGCCAATTTGATCCTAAAAGTAGCACCAGACACCAAAGTGGAGGCCACCCACCCAGCAAACCTTTGACGACTATTAATAGTTTCCCAAGCACCATCAAAAATAGCACCAGAAACTAAAGGAGAAGATGAATCAGTTTCCATTTGATCAGCCCAGTTTCCAAGAACAGATGACCCAACAGAAGAAGATTGTTTTGCTTCTAAAACCAGCAATGATCTGCCGAAAAACACCACATTTGGCAACACAGCCAGTGGTTGATCTTGGCCTATCTTGGATAATGTGCCGGATAATGCTATAGAGATCTCATCTAAGATCTCATTGGAAACCACAAAGGGGTTCAGTGTAACAATAGCAGAGGCAAGCAACTGCTCCCACTTTTCTGAACTTCTGGTCTTTTTGACTATTTTTTTTGAAGAGGTGGTGCTAAAAGCATCAGATGTTGAATCTATAAAGAAAAAGACCAGCTTATTCACTGGTCTATTATTAAAAACTTTTGGGCTCTTGGTTGGAGTAGAGGCAACACTGGGACTAACCCAGATGTGTCTCTTTGAGGGAACTTTGACTGGTAAGAAACCAGCCAAAGATGAGGAAGTTGCTTCAGTGGCTACCAAAGGCAGCTTATCACAATTACTGGGTAGAGAGAAGGCTTCTAAAACGTTTTGCCTAGTTGCTTCTACAACAGAGAGAGCTTCTCTGGTTGAAATTTTATTAGATATCTCAGGACAGATATCAGGTACAGCTCTTTTACTCTTTGCTCTGGTCATGGTCATAAAATTAAGGAGACAAAAAGTTTTTTTTTTTTTTTTTTTTTATATATATTATATGAATAATATTTAATTTTAAAAAAATTTTTTAATTATTAAATTTTTTTAAAATAAAATTTTTAAAACTATAAAATAAAAAATTAAATACAATTTAAGTAATTTTATTTTAGGATTTTTTTTATTTTAAATGAAAAATAATTTAATTTTTTTATAAAAATTAGCTAAAAAGATAAAAAATTTGCATGTATAATATAATAAATAAATAAATATTAATAATTGATATTTGTTATTAAAAATTTTATTATTAATGTATTTACTGTTATTTTATTGTGTTTTTTCGTTAATATTTTTATTGTTATTTTTTTATTTTATTTATTAAGTAGTTTTAATTATTGTTTTAATTTAAAAATTTTTAAAATTTCTATTTTTTTATTTATCTTATTTATTTATTTTATGTATTTATCTATATATAATATAATCAAAAAATTTAACTATTTAATATTAGTTTTAAAATTATTAAAATTATTTTTGCTATTAATATTGTTTTTTATTTGTTGTATACAAAAAAAAAGTTATTAATTACTTAACAAAATTCTAAAACAAAGCAAAAATACAAAACAAAAAATACAAAATAAATTAAACTATTTTAATAACATATTTAATTATATATTATTAATCAAATAAAATATATAAATTATTTTCAAAAATAAATATTAAAACAATAAATAAATACATTTAAAAAAATTTACAAATTAAATTTATATAACAAATATAATTAAAAACATAATCTATAAAAAGATACTTTTTTTTGATAATTTTTAAACTTAAAAAAATATAGATTAAGAATATAATTTAAGTTTTAATAAAAAGCAATATAAATCAAATAATTTTTTTTCAAATAAAAATGCTGTTTTAAAAGTATACTTGCTAAATATTATTAATAAAATATTAATAAAGTTTTAAATATAATATGCTAAATGCTATATTATATTATTTTTTATTCTTATAAGACAAAACAATAACTATTTTTAATTTATTATAAGATAAGTTAATGTCATGTTTTTTTATTTTTTTTATTGAAATATTTGACACTTTAATATTATTTGCTAACTTAGTTTTTTGAATTAATATTTCAGTTAATAAATTTCTTATTAACAATTTTAATACACTTTAATACTACACAATTTAACAAACAAAATAAAACACTTCTTTATTTTTCTTTAATATAACATATTTTGTCATTTGTATATAATTTTTAAATTATATGTTAAATCTGGTGCTAATAATATATTTTTTAAAATAGAGTGTAAACTTAATAGCAAACTGTAATTAAACTAGTCACAAAATATTAAGATAATTATATATTTTCAAAAACACAACATACTAAGTATATTTAATATTAAAGATATTAATTAGTCTTAATTTTAAAATTATTAATTTTATAATAATTTTAGTTATGTAATAAAACAGACAATTTTATAGATTTATTTTATTTTATAATTTAGTAATATAAAAATTAATTTTTAGTGTTTGTAATATTTTTATTATAAACACAAAAAAATAAACACAATATACTATAAAATAATTATAATATAACTTTTTTTTATAAATGAAAAAAAAATTAATTATGAATTTTGAATACATTATTTTTTTAAATATAATGCCAATATTTTTTTTGCTTTATAAATAACAAACAATACAGTAGAATACATAAATAATCAAATCATAATTTTTTAATTATGTTATAAATACATAATATATTTAGATTATTCTTTTAAATAATCTTAGAATTTTAGTCTAGTCTAATTCAAGAACTGTCAATTCCAAGCAGAACTAAATTAGACTGAATGAATTATTTAATATTTTTATTTAATACAATACT
Organism: Geosiphon pyriformis; assembly: GCA_016748015.1. Classification (NCBI taxonomy): domain Eukaryota; kingdom Fungi; phylum Glomeromycota; class Glomeromycetes; order Archaeosporales; family Geosiphonaceae; genus Geosiphon; species Geosiphon pyriformis. Next base: position 464,638 of record JAAOMT010000675.1, on the reverse strand, counting down.
TAAATAACTAACCAATAATTTATGATAATAAAAACATAAAAAAACAATTAATAAAATAATATATATTAAGTATTAATAAAAAATAACAATATATTTGGCTTGAATCAAAAGTAATACACAACACACAAAATTTCTGATTTAATAGTAATGACAAAAAACTTCTTTCTTTCATACATCCCAAATTCTCCAAAGAGCACAATTTTGAAAGAAGTTTTTTGTTTTTTCTATCTGTTTTATTTCACTATTGCTTTTACACATAAACTATTTGTTGTAGATATGAAGACTGCTTCTAATGGTGGTTTGTCAAGTTTGAAGGCCCCCTTAGGTGCTTTTTTTGGTCCTGCTGGTGGCTTTTTTTCACAAAAGAAAAGGGTTTTTCTTCGCAATGTCAAGTATTCTGGTATTAAAGGTAGTGTTTCTTTGGCCAAATCTTATTTTGATGAGGGCATGTACTCTGATATGGAAAGTAATTCTAGTAGTAGTATTGTTAATGACATCCTGGTCGGTAGTAGTGATAAGTCTTTTTTTGGTTCAGCTGCTACAACTCCTAAGGCAAAAAGAGTTAAAAATGATTTGGTCTGTAGTTTCCCTCTTGGTTCTCTGAATTATGACATAGATGACAATGATGGTGGTTTTTTCCCTCCTCCTCTTGGTATTTCTTTGGAAAGAAAGTGGTTAAATCCCAAAATAGTCAAAACTCAGGTGGAAGTTGCTGTAAAAAATTTTTTTGCTTTGGACATTAATCTTTCAGCTATGAAAAGCAAATCAGCTATGGCCAAGACTCAAGTTATCAGAAAATTATTTTCGAAAATCAATGGTTTTGGGGGGGCCACTACCTCCTCAAAATTTGAAGGGATCATCAGATCTATCTTCACTTCAGAGATCAGCATAGAAAAGGCCGTATTATTGGCCAGAGAAATAAGGATCACCATAAACACTAATCTTAAGAAACAAGGAATTTGTTCAGATCAGGCCATAGTAATAAAGGAAATTCTCATGGATACATCAAAGAAAATGATTATTGCAGCTTTTTCTGAGTTTGGTCAAGTGGTGTCAATCCAATTGCAACTCATTGGGCTGTGACAGAAGACTGTGATAGAGTTTGCCGAATCAAGTCAAGCAGATCTGTTGGCAGCTAAGTGGTCATTCTTAATCAGGAAAAATTCAGTGCGCATGGCCAAAGCTGTGAGGGATTATGAGACATGGGCATCAAGGGATTAGTTCAGGACGCTTTTGTTTACTTTGCCTGTGGGTACAATTGCACATGATCTTGAAAATGTTTTGGAAAAGGCTGATGGGAAGACATGTGTCATTAATTGGTCATTAAAAAGTGGCAATAGAACTCACTGTGCTGTGGTTGGCTTCAAGTTTGACAAAATGTTGGAGTCAGCTTTTTGCATGGTTCCAATTTTTGGTGGAGTAAAGCTTTCTTGGGCTAGATTGGGTCTTGTTTGGTGTAATAGGTGTGGAAAGCTTGGTCATTCAGTTTTGGAGTGTGATGCTGAAATTGCTTCCACTCCCAAGCCTTCAAAATTATTTATAAAGTGAGTCACTTTGGATGAGAATTGCCTCCAACTTGCCAAGTTGTATGCAAAAAAGAGTGTTCCCATCTTTCGTCCAGCTGCCTTTGGCGGTAAATTGTGAGCTTAAATTATTTCTTCTGCGTCTATGTCTTCTGGTCTTTCTGTTGGTTTTAATTTGAGTCTTTTTTTCTCTAGTGGTCTGAGTTCTGGTGGTCTGCTTCTTTCTACTTTCACACTTAACTCTGCTTTGAATAAATGCTTGTTGTCTTTAGAACAATCTTTGGAGCTCCTGTCAGACCAAGTGTCATGTATACTAAAATGCCTAAATGGTGCCAAGTTGGTGCCTTTGGTGCCTGTTTCAAATGAAACCCCTGCTATATCTGTCTTTCAATCTTTTGCTTCAGTTCTGTCTGTGGTTGCAAATTCAAATTCTCTTTTTAATATGGTCTTGGATAGTCCGGATGGTCTTTCTGATACCTCCTTTCCTATTGCTACTGATGGTCTGGTTCTTGGTTCAAGCAGTTCTAAGGTCTTAACTTCCAAGTTAGACAGTTTTGAATCTAAATTTGTGGTTCTGGAAGTTTTGGTAAATTCCATTTTAGTGAGGTTTGATTAGTTGTTTGCTGGCTCAAAGTTGTTATTGTTTTTCAATTTTCAATGAACAGTTTGGTTTGGAAAGTTGCAATGTGTAACATTAAGGAAATGAACAATTCTGTGAAACAGAATGATATTATTCGTTGGCATAAAGAAATAAACAATGTGATTTTGATTGTTACTAAAACTAAATTGAAAGATAAGATCTGTCCTTGGATCATGGGCAAGTTTGATAGCATTTGGGTTTTTACTTCTGGTTTGGATTCTGGTCATCTGGGTTCTGGGATTGCAATCATTATGAACAATTTTTTGGTTTGGCATGTATGCAAAGTTTTGGATATTTCTGGCCAGTTTCTTTCTCTCAGGCTCCTTTTCAAAAATAATCTTTCTGTGTTAGTTTTGGGGCTGTATGTTGAAGCTTCTCTGGTGGTTCATTTCTCTCAGGCAGATAATGTTAATTCTTTGATTGCAAAGGTGGTGAATGAGTCCTCTTTTGTCATCTTGGGTGGCGATTTCAATAAAGATGGTTCTTACAAAAGTGTAAGTTTCAAAAGATATTTTGATTTAGGTTTGGTTAACTCCTTGGGTGGGAGCTCATATGGAAAGGAAGCTACATGGAACAATTCTCGGGGAGTTGCCAAAACTATTGACTATGTGTTTGTGTTGTCAAATCTAGTTAATGCGATTTTAGATCATGGTGTGGCTGGCATTGAGGAGTTTTTCAATACTGATCATAGGGCTGTTTTTGTTTCTGTGGGTCTTGGTGGTTTGCTGGATGTGCAATTAAACTCATTGCATAAACAGGCGAATAAAGATCATTAGAAGTACAATTTTAAAGGTGCTGATGATGCTTTATGATCAAAGTTTAAGGATGAAACAGCAGCTAATGCTGCTATGCTCTCTGATGATTTCTTGAATGCCAAAATACATTCGGATCTAAATGCTATGTGGGATGCTGTTCATAAGACATTGTGTTTTTTGGCAAATGTGGTTTTCAAAAAAAAATGATTCAAGGAATATGATAGTGTTTTTACCAAAACCTTGTCCAGGTTTCATAGATTGGAGCTGCTGGTGTTTAAATTGGTTAAAGCTTCCTGGTTGATCGATTATAATGTATTCACTTTGCTGCTGGAAACTTGGATTCTGCTTGATTCTGTTAATGCTTTATTGGTGAAATCTCTTTTTCTTTCAGGTTTCCCTTTGAATAATATATGATCTGTTCTTTTAAAGATCAGGAAATCTTATCATGCTTCTAAGTTGTTAGAGTCAAAATGTGCTGAGAATTCTTATATCAGGTTTACTATCAATAAAAAGATGGAGAGCTTTGAATTAGACAAAAGTCACACTATTAAGAGTGTTTTGGAGTGGCCCTTTCACAAAGTCGTTTTAGATCATTTGGTGGTAGGTAAAGAGCTGATCTTGGAGTCTGATTATGTTAAAGATAAAGAGGATGAGATAATGGAGGGTTGGACGCAGAAGCAAGATGTGGTTCGTAATATGCCTGAAGATTAGTCTTGTCAGTATTAGTCTCTGGAACATGTTTTTGATGATGCCTTTTCCAATGTCATGGACTGTGTTAGTTTTGTTGAATTATTTGGTGTGGTCTCCAATCTGTCTAATGGGAAAGCTGCTGGTCTTTTGGGCATCTCCAATGAATTCTAGAAGCATTGTAATGGTTCAGCTCTTAATATGCTCTTGGTGCTCATCAATTCTTGTCTTTCTGATGAATCAATTCCTGGTGTTTGGAGGGAGGCTTGAGTTTTGATGATTCCTAAGCCTTATGAATGAGAAGGCATGCTCACTAATACTTATCCTATAGCTCTGATTGAAACAGCTTGCAAGATTCTCTCCAAAATTTTTTCTGACAGGATTTTATTGGCATGCAACAAGTACGACGTTCTTTATAATGACAATTTTTCAGTTTTAAAGGGTACTATGACTCAGTCCCCTATTTTTGCAGTTGGTTCAGTGATCGAGGACACTATAAAAAAAAACTGGGAGCTTTGGCTGGTTTTGCAGGACATGTGAAAGACTTACAATTCTGTTGGTTAGGAACATTTCAAAAATAGTCTGGTTAGGATCAAAATATGTAGCAAGTTTATTTGATTTTTTGGGGGTATTCATGGTGGTCACACCAACCAGGTTATGACCAATTTTGGATTAACAAGTGGTTATTATGTGCATGATAGCTTGGATTAAGAGGAGGTTTTCTTACCTCTCTTTTGGTAGATATTTTATAATCCTCTTCTGTGTGAAGTTAAGAGACAGAAGAGTGTATGTGGGTATAAGTTGAATTCTTATTTCATTTCTAGGACTGGCCATGTGGAATCTCAAGCTAGGTTAACTTCATTTCTTACTGCTGGTGCTTTTGTGGATAATACAATCTGAGTTGGTAGTAGTCAGGTGGCGACACAACACATTTTAGATGTTGCTAGCAAATTTTTCAGGCTTAATGACATTTCAATTAACAATGATAAAACCGTGGCCATTTCTATCAACTGCCAGATTGCGAATCTCTCTCTTTTGATAAGTGGGATGCCTATATCTGTGGCCAAAAAGAAGGAACTTTATCAGTATTTGGATATCTTTTTGTTCACTGAGGGCCTTTCTAAACCCAGTCTTACTAAAACTCACTCAGATGTTAAGTTTTTTGCTAATTTTGTGTTAAAAAAGTCTATTTTTGATAAACAATTTTCATATTTGGTGTCTTTAGTCCTCCACCCTATTGTGAATTACAGAACTCAGTTCAGCTTTGTTCCTTCAAGTATGTGCAACAAATGAGATACTATAATTTGCAAGGGTTTAAAATCAAAATCTGGTCTGTCTTTGGATTTTCCCAATGATGCATTGTATCATCCCTTATTGTATGGCTTGAATACTTTTGAACAAATCCAGGCTGAACACAAAGTGACATCTGTTATTTGTTTTGCAAATTCAGTTGGTATTTTGGGTCATTTGTTTGCTCACAGATCTCATAACTTGCAAGTTTTGTGTTGGCATTCAATTCATCCCTTGAGTTCCTCTACTTGTATTGGTGTTAGTGCTTCCAATAATTTTTTGGCAGGCTTGGTTCATATATTTCATGATTATAATCTTTCTCTGGGTGGCATTAGAGCCAATGCTTTTTGTCTTTGGAAAGGAACCCCTATGGTATCTGTTCTTGGTGAGTCTAAATTTGTCAGATGTTTTCCGTTTCTTCGGCATTATGGTGTTGCTTTTGTGGACCAACTTTGAAACTGTAGTGGGGCTGCTTTTACTTGGGCAATTTTTAAATGTTGGAAGTGGTTGGACCCATGTGGGCCAGTTCCTGTCTGGTTTGATCTTTCAGTTTTTTTTATCAACATAGTGGCTTTTGTTTCCATTACATCTTCTGCTGTTGGTAGGGTTGCCTCTCAAAATGTCCTGAATTTGATTGATTTTGCTACAATTCATAATTGTCTGCTTGGTATTGGTACTGATAGTATTTCAGTTTATACTGATAGTTCTTTGGCTGGTTTGGGTACTGTTGGCATGTAGGCTAGTACTGCTGTTTTTTTTAATGGTGTTGATTTGGGTTTGGGTGTTGAGGTCTCTGGTTTGGTGTCTTTTACTATGGTGGAGTTGCAGGCTATTGCTTTGGCTCTTGAGTGTGTTTTTCCTTTTAGTTCTGTTCATTTGTTTTTTGACAGTCAGGCAGCTTTGGATGCATGCAAATCTGAGCTGGATCTGGTGGTTCCAGACTTTCGAAATCGATGCTGGTTAGAACACTGTCACATTTATGACTTAATTCATAATAAAAATCTGAATATCTGTTGGTTTAAAGTCAAAGGACATTCTGGTGTTGTGGGTAATGAACATGCGAATGCTCTTACTATGGCTGCTACTATGTCTGAACATTCTCTTCCTTTGCGTGTGAATGCATGCTATATTTTGGTAGGTGGTGTGGCTGTTTCTGAGAATTCTAGACATTTTGTTTGTGATATTTTCCATTGTGTTCATTGTGCTCAATGGAAGATTGGTTCAGGTTTTAGGGTCTTGGTCACAAGTTTGCATGACAATGTGGACTGGTGTAGGTTTTCTCTCATGTGGCATCCTGATATGCATATGGCCGCTGGTTCCACTGATAAATGTTCTGTTGGTGCTCGTACTTATTTCATTAAGGCTTTATATTATCAACTGCCTATTACTGTCCACAAGCATTTTTATAGTAAATCTTATCCCAGTATTTTATGTTTGTATTGTGGTGAAGTCAAAGTTTCCGATCATGTTTTCTTTTGTGGTTCTGATACTGCTATCCATACCCAGCTGTTGAACACGCATGTGGCTATTTGGGAAACACTCTCCAGTTTACCCTGGTCATCATTACAACTTATGCAGCTTATGCTCTCTTGTGTTTCTAACACTTTGTTGTGTTTGGCATTTTGTAAGGACTTTATGTTCAAACTTTGTTTTTAGGAAGTGGTTTTGGTTTTCAGGGACTCAAAGATTGCTTGTCAAAGGGTAGTAGAATTTGTGCAAAATTTTTGTCTTGCTTTTAGGGATGAGGTTTGGCTGGTTCGTGCGAGTCACCATGTTTTAATAGAGAAGCATAGTCTGATTCCTAAAGATGGCTCTGTTCCTGGCCTAGTGCATGGTCTTTCTTCATTATTCTTTGCAGGGGTGATAAAGATGTTGGGTATTGCAGAGAATTTTAACATTAGCTTTGGTTTTCATGCATCTTGTTTATTTTTTTCAGGTATTGGGGATTCTGTATCAGTTATTATAGATGCTTAGTGTAGTTCTGATTGGCCTGAATGGCTAGTTACATGTAAAAAATGCATGATTCATGCCTAGTTTAAATCTCTTATAATGTATTATACTAGGTAATGTTTGGATTTCACTCATTAAACAATAAAAAAAAAAAAATAGTAATATAGATATATGTTTATTTTGTTTTATCAATAATATTGATTTTGTTTTTTATTAAGTCTACATTTTTTATTATAGTAAGCACTACATAATAGTTTTCTTATAACATACTTATATAAAAAATAAAAAAAGATTTATGATATATTATTAATTGGAAAAAAAAGACAAAATAATGTTTTTCAATAAGCTATTAGGATTTTATTCTTAAAGCTAAATTTTACTTATTTACATAAATGATCTTGTTATATAAAAAAAAAATAGTATTTACTTTCATGTTAAAAAAAAGCATAGAAATCATATTATATATCTGGTAAATAACATACAATGATTGTTTAAAAAATGATCTTCAAAACCATGTTTATTAATATAAAAATAAAATACATATAAAATAAAATAAATATAACAAAATCTAATAATGTTATGGAGTAGAAACTGTTGTACTTCCTTCCATTTGTGTTTTCAATAAGGAAACAAATACATGATACAATAGGAATAAATTAGTAATTACTATATTATATAAAAGTAACAAAGTTTCTATAAATTTAGTTACAACAGCTTCTTCTGAAAATTGTACAAAAATCTCAGCAAATTGTAAATAGAAATATCAGTGTATATTAACCATATCTCATAAAAAAAAATTCAAATACAATACATTATCTGCTACTTGTATATTTACAACACCAAACTGATCTTTATTTGGTTTAAGACTTTGGCATATCCAATATAGTTCATTATTAGTCTCTCGCCATAACTTAATTTTATTATCAGTTTTTTTTTGTGAAGTACAAATTAATCGAGAGCATTCTACATACATAAATTCAAAAACTGTCTCCAAATATTTGACTTTAAGCATAATATCTGAATGTCTTCTCATGTAATCTTCTCCCTTTTTATCAATACTTGTAATACTTTGCTTTTCTGATGTACTAATAAAAAAAAAGTCTCCAAAAGAAAGATTTTTCAATGACACTCAGATGACAAATACTATAACAGTTGATTAATACATCCTTTCATTTAAAGTTTTTGCAAATTCCAGGCTGAATGCTGAATTATTCCAAATATCTTTCAAAACATTAAAAATTTCTTCAACCATGCATTTGATATCTTTTTTCGATTCTTTCCAAGTCTCATCATGTATTAATTTAGCTAGTTTTATCTTAATTTCATGCTTTTTAAAACCTAGTACAAATTCTCTATACATTTCTTGAACCATTGACATAGATGTAAGTATCATTTTACGGATAGGTTTTTAATGCAAATTATATATCATTAAAATTGTTAATAAAGCATAGCCGAAAACATATATAATTCTTAACCATAAATCTTTTTTTTAAATTTTCTGGTAGTTTTCTTACAAATTCGGATTCATCACTAATCACCTGACTGGTTAAAAGATCTTTCCAAGATAGCTCCATAATTGATACTTCATTTACATCAGATAATAAATGTTATAAATATATATATATATATATAATAATTTTAATATTGAGAAAAAACATTTTTAATTTTAAGTTAAAATTTAAAAATCCAAAATTATTTTAAAATAAATATTTAATTAAAAGTTAAATTTTTATTATAAAACTATTATTAAACAAAATTATTGTTTATTAATTAAACTTATTTAAAAATTAATTTTTATTAATATTTTATATTTTTAGATTAAAAAAATACTTTAAACAATTACAAAATTAATTTCAAAAAATTTTTAAAAACAACAAACAAAATTTAAAATTAGTTTTTAAAGTATATTATATATAATACAACATAAAAATAAAAAAACTATTTTAATAATTTTTAATAAAAAACTCTTTATTATAATAATAATAATATTAAATAATTAAAAGCAAAAAATTTACAAAAAATTAATCATAATTTAAATTAGAATTTTAAGTATTAAACATATTAAAAAAACAGTTTTATAATAATATATTATAGTATTAATATAATAAATCAGAAAACCAATTGTATTTGTGTAAATAATTTTAATTACATAATATAATATAATAAACAATCTTATTAAAAAAGTTTTTAAAAAAACCAGTTTTAATTTCAAATATTTTCTAATTATTATATTTTATTTAACAGATATATTCTTAAGAATAAAACTTATTAGTATATAATAGTAATAATAAAATACAAAATAACAAAAACCAAATAATTAAACTTTTTTTTAAAATAATTTTTCTTAATATTAGATTTAAATATTATTAAAAGTTTTTTTTTATTTAAATTTTGTATAAATAAAAAAATGCCAATATACCAATATAATTTATTAAACTTAATAACAAAAATAAAAATATTTTATTTTATGATTATAAAAAAAAAGAATAAAAGTTTATAAATCAATTTTGGTTAATAGCTAAAAATAAAAAAAAAGGAATATATATTATTACTTTTGATCAAAATAAATAAAATTACAATTATTAGATTTTTAAAACAACAAATAATAAGATTTATTAAATATTATTACTTAAATTTTTTTGAAATAAAAAAATCAAATTGATAATATTTGTATATAAAAATTTTTGTACATTTAATAAAATAATAAATTTTCATAAAATTATAAATTTGGAATATATTATAAATATTAAGAGCAAAACTTTGATTTATTTAAGAATACTTAACAATAGTACTATAAAAAAAGCTACTAAAATTAAATATAAAAAATTAACTGGTTAGAAAAAATGTGTTAATTTTGTCATTATTATTAAAACTTTTTAATTATGTTATTTTAGTATATAATAAAATATTTATTTCTTTTTCAAATATTTATTATATAATATTAAGCCACTTTATATAATATGTTGTAATTAATAAAAATTTGAGATATTAATTAACATAAATTATTCTTATAATTTTTATTATTAATTAGTATATATTTTTAATTTAATTTATTACTTATTATCTTATCAAATATTCTAAATTAATATTCAATTAATAATCTAATTTATACAAATACATAAATTGTAATAAATAAATTACATAATATTTTAAACTATATAATATTTAAGAATTTGCCAAATTTGTAAAAATTTGCTGAAATAATTAATAGTTTATTAAAATACTTAACAATTCATAAAAATAACTTGTAGTTTGTCAAAATATATTTTTAGTTTAACAAAATAATAGCAAAAAAAAATCCAGGTTTATAGAATAATACTACAATAAATTGTATAAAAAAAGAGCTTTTTTTTCAACAAAATATATCTTAGTTAGAATTATTATTGCTAGAAATATTTTTTTTAGAATTTATACAAATTACTCTAATAAAAATTATATTAAAAAACAACAAAATTTATAATTATTTTTTTAAAATTTTCCGAATTTCAATTAATATTTTGAAATTAATTACCTACTAATTTCGTAATTTATTAGTAATTTTAGGCCTAAAACAGAAGACAATTCTTTTAACAAAATTTTTTTTTTTATATTTTTTTTCTTTTTTATTATATATATTATGGTAGCTTATAAATAAAATTTCTATAAAAAAGTTGACTTTCACAGCAAAGTAACTACCCATTTTAGTAAACTTTCAAACAAACATTTCCTAAAAAAGAGTTAACTTTTATTGTAAAGTAACTATATAAATAACTGATACAGAATTGGTTATTCTACTTATAAGTCTAATAGTTTAAATTATAAGAGATAATTTGAAAATAAATTCAGTTATTAAAGATTTAACAGCTTCTAATAATCAGAAATTAACAGTAAAACAACAACAATAACATTCAAAAAAAGAGACAAAAAATTTTTAATATAATTAATTTCTTTAATTTAGAATTAAATAGATTAATATTAATGTCTATAATTTTTTATCAGCCTTTTTTTTGTCTTTTTTTTCTTATGTGTAAGGTAGTAATAGCTTTATTATAAAATTATCAGTCCAAAAAACTTAATAAGTTTTTAAGATTGGCTAAAAAATAGATTTTTTAAATTTAATTAGAGATTATTCTAAGACTGCTGTTTTAAAATGTCTACACATAGTAAGTATTTTAGCATATTATTCATTAAAAATGATTTAAAATTCTTGAGTATTCTAGTGAAATATAGTATAAGCTTTAGTCAACTAATTATTTTTTATAAAAACTTAATATTAAATAGTTTTTATAATAAGTATTTTAGTTAAAATTTTAATTTTATTGATTTTAAAGAAAAAATAATCAATTTTTTTTATTAGTGTTTTGGTATTTTTATCTGTAATAATTATTTTAAAAATAATTATATAATTTATTTGATAACTTAATTGATTTATAAATTGTTTTGTAATTATGCTGTTTACTAATCTACTATTAAATATTAGTTTAATATTTATTTGTTCTATTTTGGCATCTAAGATTCCAATTAAATTAAACTGAACTAAACTTTGAATGTTGTTCAAGTTTAGTTTAAATTACAAACTAAATTTGAACTAAACCAATTTTTTAAAGTAGATTTAGTTCAAGTTTAGTATTAAATTTTTTTGACAAATTTATGTTTAGTTCAAATCTGGTTCAAAGTTTACAAACTTGTTTAAGTTTGACGAAATTAAAAAAAATATAACTTAAACTACTTGTTTATTAATTATTACTTTATTTAATTACTATAATTAGTTAAAAAAATATATAAAACTATATATGTATAACAACTCTACTTTTTAACTTATCAAAATGAATTTATTGTTAGCAATAATAGAATTTAATAATTCAAATAGTCTAAATATTAATATATTTGATAAACATAATTTTTAAAATAAAATATAAGACTATTTTAATAAGGTTAAGTAGACAAAAAAAAAACAGCTAAATATATTGTCTTAAAATGTATACATAAACCATTTTCTTATAGAATTATAGACACTATTAAACTTTTATGGTATTATTTAGAGACTTTTTACTAGATAGTATATGTTACAATGGAAGAATATTATAAGAAAAAGCAAAATATTCAAAAAGATTACAAGTCAATTAAAAAAATATTTTAATAAATAAGATTGTTATTTTTTTTATAATTTTTAACCAATTTAACTAACAAACTGCTTTAGTTTTCTGTAGTAATTGCTATTAACATTAATAATAAAAAACTTTATAACATAATTAATATTTAGCTTACCAACTATTAGTAACCTATTTTTATAATAAAAGACCCTAAATTAATCAAAATATTCCAATATTTAAATCCTATTTCTTAATCTGTTTGTGCCAATATAATTAAAAATAGATTTATAGAACTCTATGTTTTGGATAGACAAAAATTAAAAATAAGTACTATCTTTATTATAAAATATATCTTTTTTTTTACTTATACTTATAATATGATAAGTATTATTACTCATAAAAATTAAAAATATTATAGTTAAAAGAATAGCCAATCAAAAGTAAGCATACTAATAGAAGAATTCTAAGATTTTTCTAAAAAAATTGCAGAATTTCAGAATCTCAGAATACCAAGATTCTTTTAAAAAAATTGCAAGATTTCAAGAATTTCATATAATACCAACTATGTATATAAAGCAGTAGTATTAGAAACAAAAAAAGTATTCAGCTTAGTTTCAATTTAGTATTTCTTTTTTTATCTATTAATTAATCTTTACTTTACAGATAGTTAATATCAACTGAAGTGAATTTACCAAAATATTTAATAAATATACTTATTATTATCCAATTTATGTTATTGTTATTTAATTAAAAATTTTTACCATTTATTTGTTATTAATACTTTATGTTAATAATATCCAATACTTAACTATACTAAAACAATAACTCTTGATTATAGCTATTAACAAAATACTAAACCTTATTTTTTTTTCTTATTTTTTTATTTTTTTTTTATTTTTTTTTGTTGTTTGTTGATTTACTAACTGATTAAAAAAATTAAGTACTAAGTAATTAATATCAAAAATAGATTGGTAAAAGATCCAGAAATAAGAGTATAGAGTGTAAAAATTTAAAGATAGCTTACCAAAAAAATATAACCACTAAAATAAACCAGCCACTATGCTGAAAAAAAAAATTTGACAAAATAATTATTCTGAAAAAATACCGAAACAACCATTAAATCTTTGTTTATTATACAAAAGACTTTAACTTAAAACTTTTAGATATAAAAATCTTCAAATATTATTAATATAACTAGCTATTAAGCATCAAGTTACAGATTTGTTATTTGTTTTTATATTCGAAATAATTATTTGTAACATTTGGTGCTCTTTGTAAAGTATAATTTAACAGAGAACCAGCACCAACAATAATCATCCAAAACAGTAGCAGAATTAGAAAAAATAGAACAAACCACTTAAAATTTACAAAAGCTTTATTCCAATACTATCAAACTTACCTAAGATTAACAAGTAATCATTGTCCAGCAGAATCAACTTTCAACTTCTATGTTAATGAAAAGATTAAGGATTACTTAGAAGACCAAAAAAATTCAGAAACAACACTCAATAATTTCTATAATAAATTACTTCAAAATACTACACTTCTACAAAATTATTTGTTTACTTTAACAATCACAGAAATCAACAAGAAAATTGAAAAGCATATTAGACAAAAATTTTCTATTATCTTTATAAACAAAAAAAAAAAATTTACAAACACCAACAAAACACCAAGAAAAATACAACCACTTATATAGAAAAAATTCAGAATAATTTTATCTATTTATTTGTAATACAATTACATACCAGAAAATACTATTAACATAATATTAGCAAATGTATTTACATTAACTGCAAAACCACTATTAGCAAGAATAATATTTCAAAACAACCAAAAAAAAGCCAATTTATTAAGAACTTATGGCAATTTTTTTAAAAAATTTAAATCATGATTACTAATACCATCAGAATTTTAATTACTGCCATCTTAACCCAATTTTAGAGCTGCTAATTTTTGAAAAATAACCAACTCAAAAGAAAAGAAATATGATAATCAAAAATTGAAATATCAAAACCTGATTTTAGAAAACCCAGAAATACAAACTTTAATTATTCCAATTTAGCAAAATCAGAACAATCTAAACCCCACTCTTATTGTTTCTCAAAACTTACCTCCAGTAATTATAATTGATCTACTACCAGTTGCATCAATTGCTGACCAAAAACAACTGTCACAACAACCACTTTAACTACAACTGTAATAATAACTAATCATAGCACTAATAAAATATCTACCAATTACCAAATTAGAAAAATTTAATAGCAAAGAAGACAATGCTCAAGCATGGCTAAATAATATAGTAAAAACAATTACTATTAATAATTAGGACAATGCCAGAACTCTACAAGCCATTTCATACTTCTTGCAAGATATTATCAATTCATAATATTAGAGTTTAATCAATAAACTTATTATCTTTATACATTTAAAACCAAATTTTTGAAATACTTTAGCAATAATAACAGCATTAATCACTTAGAAATGGCATTTACTACTATTAAACAAGGTAACATAGAAGTAATTACTATTTATTTAGAATGTTTTTATAGAAATCTGTGCTAAATTCAAGCTATTAACACTAATTATTTCACAGTATTACAAATTTTGAATCAGTTTATTTATGGTCTGTACAATGTGTATATCCATTATATTTCTAAATACTCTAAGACACAATTACATATGTTTGAGATTTTGAATTAACTAAGCTAAAAGCCAATGTTATAGTTGATTATTTGGAGTCTCAAATCAAATAACAAACCTGTAACTTGGTGCTTAATTGATTTAATAATATTGGTTTCTAAAGGTTTCCATGATCTGAAGGTTTTGGTTGAGTTTTTTGTATAATAGACAGAAATTTAATAGTATTTTAGTAGTCTCTCAAAATTACAATTCTGTTAAATTTTTTTTTTAGTGTGATAGTTAGTAATCTGACAAAGATGTCCTTCTAATAAGCTATTCTTAATTTATTAAACTTTATACTCTTCCTTTGGAGTCTTTTACCAGACTATTCTTGATGTCAATAACTCAGCACTTTTTAATTTTTAATCAATTAGTAAAACAAAAAGAAATAATAACAGAAAATAAAAGAAAATAAAAGAAAGTAAAAAAATAAGCCAAGGCAATAAATATTAGTATCTCATTAATAGTCATAATCAAGAGCTATTGTTCTAGTATAGTTAAGTATCAATTACTATCAATATAAAGTGTTGATAATAGGAAATAGATTACAATAATGAATAATTATTTATTGATGTTTGTAAATGGAAAGATTGCTTAGATCAAATCTAAACTAAGAAGTCTGTCTTTTTTTATTCTGATGCTATCACTATATATACATAATTGAGATTCCTTAATTCTTTATACCAGAAATCTTGGAATTTTTAAAATTCTGCAATTTTTTTGAGAGAAATCCTAGAATTCTGGAATTCTGTGATTTCTTATACAAGAATCCTGAAATTTCTGGAATCGTGCAATTTTTTTTGAGAGAAATTCTGAAATTCCACATCTATTATGGCTACTTCTGATTGGCTAATTTATGCTAATATACTTCTTATATTCTATAGTAACATTATTCACTCTTTTTAATATTGAGCTCCATTGAGATCTTCTAATTCTAATTCTCTATTTTTAAGTATTTCTTGAACTTTTTTTTCAAAAATTACTTGTGTTATCTTGTTCTGTAATTCTTTAAATTGGGCATTGATTATTTTTCCTATTTGGTTAACAGTAATAGAATCCATTGCTATATTGAATAAGATTTCAGGTCAGTTCTGAAATCCAATTTGTAATTAATAAATGGCTTGTGCTTGTGTGGTTAGATTGTTTTTTCTCACAAATTGTTCAAGTTGTTGTAATATTTTTAGATTGAATAATCACTTTGTCTTATTCATATATAAGTTGTGAATATTTAGATGTTGTCTCAAGTGAAAATAACAAAAGTTTTTTAGAAATTGTTGTATCCATTACTTCCAAGTTTTTTTAGTTATTTCTTAATATGGAGTGACACTTGTTGGCTCTTCTATTGCCAATTTTACTTTTAGAATTATTTTGTTAATAGTGCTTTCTGATTTCTTTTGTACTTTGTATTGGCATATTTTTCTGGTATCTCAGTATTGAATGGTTTGTTGGTTGATAGTAATTTCCATATTTTGTTGTTAAATCAGTTGAAAGAATTGTTGTGTTAGTGTGTATATATTGTTGGTAATTTCCATTTTCTTTTTATTGCTTTTGTCACATATATTATGTTTTTATATACTCTTTTGGTTGTTCAATTTTATGTGTTTGGTTCAATAATTATGATTGGTTCTAAATCTCATGGAATCTCATCTGGTTGGACTAGTTTTTTCTGTGCTCTCAGTTGTAGAATATTACTGGTAAATGCTGATGCTATATTTTAATATAGTTTCAATCAATTTCTATGTACTGCTTTAGTTAAAATTTTGTTATTTAACCTTAATTTATAAGTTCCATTTCCTAGAATTTCTTCTATGTGAAATGGTTCATTCTATTTGGGATCAAATTTTCTATTCCATTGTTTTTCTGTTTTGGTATGATATAAAAGTTCTTTGTTTCTAATTCTGAATTCGACTGGTTTATTTGGTAATTGGTTATTATGTCTTTTTTTTTGTTTCTCTTATGACTTTTGGATATTATTAGCTGCTCTTTGCCATTTGTTTTCTAGTGTCTCCATTAAGTCATATGTTTTTTTTAACAATGATCTTTGAAAATTGTCTTCTGTTATTGGTTCAGTTAAATATGTGCTGACTTCTATCTCAATTGATAATATTACTGTTTTACCATATACTAATTCAAATAGTGTTGCTTGTGTAGTGTTTTGTTTCATTGTTTAGTAAGCAAATAATACTAATGGTATAAACAAATCCTATTTGTCCTAGTTTTTTTGGCTGATTTTGGCAATTGTTTTACACAATGTTCTGTTAAATCTTTCAACTAACCCATTTGTTTGTGGATAGTATGGTGATAATAATGGTCTTTTTATCCCAATTTTTTGACTTAATTTTGCCAATGTTCTATTCACAAAGTGAGTTTTTTGATCTGATAATAGTTCTTTTAGACATCTATGTCAACAGATTAAATCTTGATGAATAAATTTGGCAGTGAATTCTGCATCTGCTCTTTGAATGACTTTTGCTTTTGGCCATTTAGTGAGATAGTTCATGGCTATTGCAATATATCTGTTGCCTCTGTTAGTGATTGTTAGTGGTCTGACTAAGTCAATTCCAATATAATTAAATAGTTGTCCTATTTTAATTGGTCTCAATGGTTCATTGGGTTTTATTCCTTCTTTTCTCTAACAAACATCACAATTTTAAATATATTGGATGATATCTGGATACATTGATGGCCAATAGTATTTTTTTCTGGTTCTTTCTATGATTGCTTCTTTGTAAAAATGTTCTGCTGTTAGATCTGAGTATATGTTGAATAATATTATCTCTTTTTCTGGTTCTGTAATTACTCTGGTTGGTTGATCTGAATTTCTTTTGTTCTTCTGGTAAAGTATATTTTGATGGTTAATAAAATATTTTGATTGTTATGTTATGTTGTTTTGTTCCTTTTAAGATAATTTTTCCTTAAACTGTTGAGTATTTATATAGTGTTAGAATTGTTAGTATTTTTGTGTATTCATCTTTTGTTATATTTTTGGGTTGAAATGTTCTTAGATTTGTTTCATTCTTGACAAACCATCAGTATTTTTATTTTTTTTTCTTTTTTGTAATGTACTGTATAATTAAATAGTGAAAGTTTTATTTTTTATCTGACATAATGATCATCTCCAAATTCTTGCTTTTGGATTGAAGTCAATTTTTTATGATTAGTGTAAACATCAAACTTTTGACTCAAGTATTCTTTCTATTTGATGACAGCCCAATAGATAGCTAAGTATTTTAGTGTTGGAGTTTCATAGTTTTTTTTAGCTGGACTTAAGCTTCTGCTGGCATAAGCTACTGGATGTTCTCATCCATCCAGTTTTTTCTGAGATAGTATTGCTTTCAATGCTTGACCCAAAATATTTGTTGTAATTATAAATGGCTTATTATGATCTGGATAGATCAATATTGGAGCTTAAATAAGCTTTTTTCTTAATGTATCAAAAGCTTCTTGCTGTGTTTCCATTCATTTATATTTGGTGGTTTTTGTTTGGAGCTGGTATAATGGCTGTGCTATTTTGGAAAAGCCTTTAATAAAGCAGCAGTAGTATCTCACAAATCTTAAGAATGCTTATAATTCGGTTAAGTTGATGGGTACTGGAAAGTTTTTAACTATTTCAATTTTGTCTGGATCTGTCTTAATTCCATCTTTGCTCATAACATGTCCCAAAAACTTGAGTTCAGTTTTTCCAAAGAAACACTTGGTTGCATTTAATTTTAATTTGGCCCTTCTTAGTTTTTCAAATACTTGTTAAAGATAATGCAAATAATTATCAAATGTCTTGGAAAATACGTTGATGTCATCCAGATATATGACTACTGATTTCTATAGCAGTTCTATATAGACAATTTCCATGAATTATTGAAATATAGTAGGAGCATTCATTAAACCAAATGGCATAATTTTGAATTCGAAATTTTTTTCTTGTGTTGTAAAAGCCATTTTTTTTATCTTCCAGTTTTATGGCTATTTGCTAGTAACTACTATCTAAGGCTAAAGTTGAGAACCATTTCTTTTCTCCAAAAGCATCAAAAAGTTCTTGAATTTTTGGAGTTGGGTAGCTATCTTTTTTGGTTACTCTATTCAGTTTTCAGTAATCTACACAAAAGTGGATTTTCCTATTTTTCTTATGGACTAGTACTACTGATAATGACCATGGGCTCATTAACGGCTGAATTAGCCTATTGTCAAGCATCTGATTGATTTCTTAACAAATGATCTTATGGCTGGCTAGTGGTACTTGGTATGTTCTTTGCTTAATTGATATTGTATCTCTTATTTTTATCTGATGTTAAATGATATTAGTTCTGCCAAATTTGTTTTCACTAGCAAAGATGTCATTAAAGTTGTTGAGTAATATTTTGAGCTGTATATGTTGTAGTAGATCTAAATTTCCCAAGTTTATCTGTTTTAATTGTTTTGGTTGGAGCAGATAACATTTTTTTTATCTGTATATTGTTTGTAATATAATATCAACATATTTACACAGTTGTGAAAAATCTGAAATGGAGTTTGGTAGTTGTTTTTTAACTTCAGTACTTAAATATCTAATGGTGGTTCTGTTTAGTATCTTAATGACATTTTCTGTATTGTTATAGATAAGAATTTTAATGTGACTATGGTTCTTGGCTGGTATGTATAGATTAACTAATCCAATTTTTCTTAATTTACAAAGTATTGCTTCTGCCTCAAAAATCTGAACTTGATCCTTTACTTTTCTTTCTATGGCTACTATATACTAGTCATATGATGGAATAGAAATTGATTGACAGATGGAAATAATTTCTTCCTTGTCAACAATCTTTCTTTTGCCATATTGATTAGTACATCTATTCTACTTATGGATTCGAATCTCTGTATCCTTTTAGCTGTAATTCTTAATTTTTTCTTGTTTTCTACTGATACTAATTGAGCTATTTTAACAAAAGACAGAAATATTGCCTGTGCTATTTTTTTGTTTGGCTCTATAATATAGGTCTTTTCTGAGTTATTTTGTAGCATTGTAATAATATTTCTCATATATCCTGTGTCAATTATTTCTCCTTTGATGTTAATCTCTTTTTTTGCTAAACTACTTCTAGATGCTAACTGAATTATTGTTGTTGCTGAGATTTTCAGTGCTACTTTGAGATCAATGCAGGTGCGTAAATGTGGTTCCAATTTGATGGCATCTTTTGCTGAATATCTCAGATCAAACTTTATATCAGTATCATGTACACATTCTAGCATAATACCTTCATTATTATTACTGAACCATCTCAGTTTCTGCTTCTTAATAAGGTCAAAGAGTATGATGTATTGTTTGGGGTTTGAATCTGAGTTTGAATTGTTGTCATTGCTATTGCCAATTTAAATAAAGCTAGAACTATTGTTATTGTAATTGTTGTTATTAGAGTTTAAATCAAGATTAAATGTTGATTCTGATTCTGATGCACAGCTGCTAATTGGTTTTTCTTCTTTGGGGATTGTATAAATTATGTATGGTGGTAGATTGTAAATGAGGTCATAATTATTACAATATTCAAAATCACTGAGAATTAAATAATATTAGCATAGTCTGATATTCAATTCTTCTAGTTATTGTTTTTGTTCTTCTCTTGTTGGCACTAGATTCTAATAGTGCTTGTAAAATTCTTTTGGGCCTGTTTTAATGTTGAGGAAAATATTAGGATTTGGAATGAGAACTGTTTTCACTGGTTCTGGTGGGTTGTTTTTAATTTCTAAGATCTTACTAGATGAAATATCTTCAACTTTGGTGTTTGCCATTTGCCAGATCTTATCCTCATTATGGGAGTAGCTGTCCAAGTGAGAAATTGCTTAGTGCTAGACAGTTATTATAGATGTTTGACAACTTACTCAAATGCTTATGAGGATTGTGTATTGACATGAAGTGTTACACATATCTCCTTAACCAGAAATATTATTTCACATTTTTTCATTGAGTAACTGTTCACCACAAGTAAGACATGGTTTTGTTGTCCCACTTTCCCTACTTCTTTGGATAGCCATAGCATTCTTTATGACATGGCTTGCAATAATAGTGGGTTTTTGTCCAATAGTCTTCATTAAGTGCAATTTAAGCTCCCATGAAGGAAAGTTTCTTTTTACAGTCTTTGTATTTGAGGGGTATATATGGCAGCTCTTTTATTGGTTCATGTGAGTACTCTCTTTTCCAGTCACTAATTATTTTTTCTGTAGTGATAGTTTTTTCAGATGTCTTCTTCCTTTCCTTTTCTTTTGTCATCTCAAGAAAGTATTGGTGGTAGTTTGTTATAATTGGTGTTGGCCCACAAGACTTGGTAGACTTCCCAGATAGGTTTTTTTTTTTTTTTTTCCAATTCTATAAGTGGTGCTGGATTAGTGTTCATTTTGAAATGACTACATGTGGCTGGTATATATGTGTATTGATCATTCTGGTTGAGTTGGAACTTTTGCATGGTCCAGTTAAGTACAGCATTGGTTTTGACTAGCCAATCATTACCAATGAGAGCTTAGTACTGAGTAGCTTCTATTACTAAGACTTTGATTGGTGCAGTAATGCCATTAACTTCAAAGAGGAAGTTATCAATTTAACTAATGGGAGTTTTTGTGGCTCCATCAACCATAATAATTCTGGTGCTAGCAGCATGATCAACTCGACAACCTAATTAGTCCATGAGTTGCTGTGTAATGATATTGCCTGCTGAACTACTATCTAGGATCAGCTTAATAGCCTGTTCATCAACTTTAGCATTAGTGTACATTGTGGTAATGGGTTTTTTTTCTAGAATGGCTTCACTAAATAATGGGATTGGTGTGATTTCCTTGAATTTGAAGAGAAAAATTGCTGCTAGAGATTCATTGTTAATAACAGTAGTTGGAAGTATGTTGCTAATTAATGGTTGTTTTTGGTTGGATTCCAGTTTGTTGGAAGAGGTGTCTTTTGAAGTTACCAGAAGACTTAAATAGTGTTGAGAATTCAGGTGTTAGGTGTATTCGGTTTCTGAACTCCACTAGTGTGCTCCTGATTGTTGAATAGATGAACTGGAGATCAGTTAATAAACAATTATTGCTGATTTCTAGTTTTGTTGAATGGTTCTTGGTCTTTGGTTTCCATGTGACATTGAAGTTGAATTTTGTGGTGGTGTTTGAATTTGCTGAGATTGGTATATTACAGATGCTAGAGTCTGATATATTGACAGTTGATATATTGGTTGCTGCATTATTGGTAAGTAATTCTGATAATACAGTTCTGGGTTTAGTTGGTAACTCAGAGTTTGAAGCCAGTGATTGGGATTTCAGTATTGATTTCCTGATTGTTGGTCACTTATCTTTTTGTAACATTCAAATTGCAAATGTCTTTATTTACCACAATAGTGACAAACACACGTTTCTAGTTGCTACTATTGATTGGTCAACAATGATGGCCATGGTTGATTTTGGATGCAATTAGAGTTTTTTTGATTATTGTGTTGTTAAGAAAGTTGATAAATTGTCTAATTATTGTTAGCTAAGTATCTCTCTAATTTTTGATTAATTGATTTACTAAATTGCTTTAATTTAGAATCCAAGTCAGATGATTTGTTTATCACTAGATTTATGGCTTGGGCATAGTTAGCTTTAAGTTTGGCAGATTCAAAATCTTGTGTATTAGTAACTGTGTTTTGGAGAGTTTGCAGATACATTAGACATACACATTGGAAAATACTACTGTGTAGTCTATAGATAAACTGGTTTAGAATTTGTGGCACTATAAAGTAATTCACATCAATTGCTTGTATTTGGTGCAAATTTCTATAGAAGCATTTTAAGTAAATAGTGACTGCTTCAGTTTCTCCTTGCTTAATGGTGGTGAAAGTATTGACTAAGCAGTTAATACTATTATGGTTACTAAAATATCTTAAAAACTCTATTTTAAACATGTCAAAGATGATAGGTTTGTTGATTAAGCTTTAATACTATGAATTAGTGGTATCTTGCAAAAAATATGGAATAGCTTGTAGGGCTTTGGTATTGTCCCAATTGTTAGTAGTGATTGCTTTGGTAACATTGTTGAGCCAAACTTGGACATTATTTTTTTTGCCAGTAAATTTTTCTAATTTAATAATAGGAACATATGTTATTGATGCTATAACTTGTTGTTATTGCTGTGGTAATGTTTGTGGCTGTTGAATCAGTTTAGCAATTGGTTCAATCAGTGATTGATTGATTATGATTGCTGGAGGTAAGTGTTGTTAATTAATTATATTGGAGTTTGGATTGTTTTGATTTTCTGGAGTTTGAATATTCGGGGTTTGATTTTCCAGATTTTCTGGGATCAGGTTTTGGTAATTAAATTCCTGATCCTTATTTTTTTTTTCTTTAGATTCCATCACTTCCCAAAGACTCGCAGTTCCAAAATTTGGTGAAGACAGTGGTGATCAAAATTCTAATAGCATCAGTGATTGCAATTTAAATTCTTCAAAATAATTACCATAAGTTCCTAATAATTCTGTTTTCTTTTGTTTATTTTGAAATGGGAGTCATCTAAATGTTAAGATTGTGTTTGATATGGATGTGTCTGCTGATGAGATGTTAATGGCATTTTTAGGTATATAGTAATATGATGGATTGGTTGGAGATTTTACTCTTGTTTTCTTCCAAGTAGGTAGTTGTATTCTTTGTGGTGTTACTGTTGGTGTTTGTAGTTTTTTTTTGCCTTTGTTTGCATAGGTGATTGGGTATCTTTGTTGAGTGTAATGTTCAATTTTTTTATTGATTTCAGTAAAGATTACTGTAAAATTATAATTTGCTAGTAGACTAGTATTTTGAATTAATTTATTGTAGAAATTTCCTCTGACTGAATCAGTTTCTACTGGTATTCCTAATAAATATGAGATTCTCTCATTGATGTAAAAATTGAAGGCTAATTCTGCAGATAGGTAATTGTTGATTAATTCTAAGTGTTAACAGTAATATTGAAACAAGAATTTAGCAAATTTTAAATAGTTTGTTCTTATTCTTTCTGATTTTACTACTTTTAGATAGTTGTGTGTTGGTGCTGGTTTTCTGTAAGATTATATCTTACAGAAAGCACCAAATATTATAGTTAATTATTAGGAGTCTCAAATCAAATAACAAACCTGTAACTTGGTGCTTAATTAATATAATAATGTTGGTTTCTGAAGGTTTCCATGATCTGAAGATTTTGGTTAAGTCTTTTGTATAATAAACAAAGATTCAATAGTGTTTTAATAACTTTCCAGAATTGCAATTCTGTCAAATTTTTTTCTCAGCATAGTAGCTGGTAATCTGGGAGAGATGTCTTTCTAATAAGCTATTCTTAATTTATCAAACTTTATACTCTTTCTTTGGGGTCTTTTATCAGGCTATTTTTGACGTTAATAACTTAGTGCTTTTTAATTCTTAATCAATTAGTAAAACAAAAAAAAATAATAACAGAAAATAAAAAAAAATAAAAGAAAGTGAAAAAATAAGCCAAGGCAATAAATGTTAGTATTTTATCAATAACTGTAATCAAGAACTATTGTTCTAGTGTAATTAAGTATTAATAGTGAGAAATAGATTATAATAGTGAATAATTATTTATTGATGTTTGTGAATAGAAAGGTTGCTTAGATCAAATCTAAACTAAGAGGTCTGTCTTTTTTTATTCTGATGCTACTGCTATATATACATAATTGAGATTCCTCAATTCCTCAATTTTTTACACCAAAAATCTTGGAATTCCTGGAATTCTGTAATTTCTTTAAAAGGAATCCTAGAATTCTGCAATTATGCAATTCTTTGTATGAGAATTCTAAAATTTTTGGAATTCTGCAATTCCTCTTAAGAAAAATTCTAGAATTTTACATCTATTATGGCTACTTCTAATTGGCTAATTTATGCTAATATACTTTCTATATTCTATAAGTAATACTAATTACATCCAAACTATTAATTTAGTAATAAATGGATCATTTAAATTGTATTCTAAGTTAAAGCAATTCAATAATTCTATTAATTAAAAATTAGAAAAATACTTAGCTAACAATTAGGGAATTTATTAACTTTCACAATGTCATAATAATCTAAGAAACCCAAATCATCTTTAAAAGCAATTATATCTATTATTATTAATCAATTAACAGTAGTGACAAGAGACACATAATTGCCACTATTATAGTAAACAAAAATATTTACAAATTAACTGTTGCACCCAGTTAAATAATTAATAATCGGAAAATCATTATCAAAACTCTGATTACTGATTTTAAACTCCAAATTATCAACCAAATCAAGACTTATATTAATCTTATTACATTCCAATGATACAATAAGCAATATACTCACTGCCAATTTATTAGTTTTTAGCATTGATAATCTATCAACCACAGCCACAAGTCATTTATTAACTTCAATCATTTCAAACACTGTCATAAAACTTACAACAAAATAGAAGCCAAAGACTGAAGACCATTTAGATTTAACAAAATTGGAGATTGGCAATAGTAATACACCAACTGATTTTCAATATATCAAACCAACCATTGGAAACATGGCAACAAAATCCAGAAAACCATTACATCTAAAACCCAAATATTCAGAACTATTTAAGTTTCTTCATTATTCCAGAAAATACATTAACCAATAATCAAGAGACTAATTAATTTACACTTACTAACAATATTTCATCTGTTACCATCACAGATAATGAATTGCTTGCAGCCATATTTCTTTTTGAATTAAAAAAACTAATGTTAATTTTTTTATTCAGTAGAGCAGCCCTTAATACTAAACTTATTATTACTATATATACAGATGCCAAAGTAGATGGCCAATCTATTAAACTTATTTTTGATAATGAGTTAACAGATAGTATTATTACATAATAACTTATAGACCAATTAGGTTGTCAAGCTGATCATGCTGCCAGTGCCAAGATTATTACAGCTAATAGAATCATCAAGACTTCTATTAGTGAAATTAATGACTTTCTATTTAAAGTTAATGGCATCATAGTGCCAATTAAAGTCTTTATAATAAAAGTCACATAATACCAAGCTCTTATTGGTAATGACTGGCTATTCAAAACCAATGCAGTGCTTAACTAAAACACTCAAAAATTACAACTGAGCCAAAATGGTCAGAATATTTAAGTACCAGTCATCTGTAGTCATTTTAAGCCTACCATTGACAATTAGCCACTGATTGAGTTTAAAAAAGAAAAAAAAACCTACCTAAGAAACTTACCAAATCTTATAGGCCAAAAATGATCACAATAAATTGTCACCAATTCCAGACTAAGAAAAAAAAAAAAAAAAAAAAAAAAAAAAAAAAAGCAAAAAAAAACTCGAAGCAATCACCTCTATTTATATTTCATATACTACTTTTTATGCTAATTCATAGTATCATTGGCCAAAGCTAGTTTGCATTGATTGTGGCAAAAAATTGTCATCAATGGATACATACTGTAACAATAATAAAAAATAATCCACCACAACCAAGTACTACTGTCACTGTTACGGTTTAAGAATTTAGCAAAAAGAATCATAAAAATAATACAAACTATTCAATCATAATATAGCACAGTAATAATCTTAGAAAGGTAATGATTAACATAGTAGCAAACACCATCTCGCAATAGTGGCAAGCACCAGTTCACAATAGCAGCCAACACCAACTGGTGATAGCAGCAAGCACCAGGTTGAAATATCAAAAAAAAAGTATTTTCTCGTAGAACTACAAACATGTATATATACAGTAGTTTTAATATTGGGAAAGAATCAATCAAGTAATAAAAATCATAACTTATCAAGCAATAGATCCAATTTTATCCAACAAACTCCACTTTAAATCATACTTTCAAATTAAATATCCCAAGAAACTTTTAAAATCAAAAAGAAATGAAAAAGAATATTTAAAACTGAACTATCACAACCCAAAGTATTAAGAAACTTACTTGTATTATTTATTAAATGAAACTATCATTCATCAACTGAATCCCTTGGAAGAATAATCCTTGATCAAGAT
>JAAOMT010000675.1:375210-437937 GCA_016748015.1 Geosiphon pyriformis | reverse complement strand
ACATAAACACACACAACAATCAAGAATTAAAGAATAACTTACATCGCAACAGTAAAAAGAAAGCCTTCAGTGTAACAGTGACATTATCACACAAATGGAATTGAGGAACTCACGAAAGACTGATTGCAATTAAAGCGGGATATCAGCAATTAAATATAACAAGAAAACCATCCTGTAACATTTGGTGAACCCTACGAGGAAAGAAAATCAAAAAGGAAATAATAATTAGCAATAATTCATTGCTAAAAAGGAAAAGACAAAAGTGGCGACAAAAACCCCTAATTTTACTGTTCTTGAATTCTGCCGTGCTATTTACACACAAAATCAAAGTGATCTTGGATTACCAGAAGGGTGTTGTCCAGCAGAATCTGCCCTCACTTATTATATCAACGCCAGAATAAATTATCATATAGGAAAGGAAGAAGAACCACACGATGCAAAACTTGGATTGTATAAAGAATTATCACAATACACTACAAAAGAAGCAGCAGTAATAGCTGCAACTATTGTCAAAATCCATCGAGAAATTGAGCAATACGCCAACGAAAATTTTCCAATATCCACAGGAAACACTAGGAAACGCGCCAACAAAACCAAAGAAAATTTAGAAACTAATCAGGAAAGTAACCAGCAAAAACTAGAAACACCAGCTCAAACGCCAAAGAAAACTGTCACTCAATCAATAAAGAAACAACGTATTTATTCACCAGAAGATAAATCATACCATTTTTCACCAGAAAATAAGATACAAATTCCATTAGGAGCTGCATCATCATCAACATCAACTCCACAAACGCCAAAAACTCCTAGTTATATTGATAAAATTAAACAACGTAACTGGAAAGACATACCAATTACAGGAGGATATTCATCACTATTCCAAAACCCTCTTTTTCAGCCAAAATTTAGAACAGGGTTTGAAAACCGTGAAGAGGAGTCTGAATCAGAATCCGAAAAAGAGACCAGCGAAAAAACAATCACAAGACCAGTCACTGGAACAAGCAGCCAGTCCAGAAACCAAGAAACTCGTGATCAAGAGGAAGAACCGGATATAAGGGAAGCCACCTTTAGGAACACTCAAGGAAATATCATCCCACCTCCTCTTAGACCAATAAACCCACCAGCAGAAAACGGCAACAAAATGACCACACCATACATTGCAAGACTAACAGATTTCTCAGGAGAGAAAGAAGAAACGGACGTGCACAAATGGCTCAGAGAAGCACAAAAAGCCATCCAGGCAAATAACTGGAATGACCAAAGAGCAATTCAAACATTACTTTTCTTCCTAAAAGGCACAGCCGACTCGTGGTATCAAAGCCTGGAAACAAAACCCACGAGCTTCACCGAATTTAAAAATGCACTCCTGGAGTATTTTAGTGACCCAAATGCCGTAATCCAACTACAGAACAAATTCAATACTATCAAGCAAAATACTGGTGAAACTGTCACCCAATACCTTGCTCGATTCAATCGAATTTGCCGTCAGATTGAATCGATTGAACAAGGATACTACACTGATCCTCAGGTTTTAAATCAGTTTATTAGAGGATTAAAAAGCAGCATTTTAGGAAGAGTACGCCCTGCCCACCCTAATTCCTTACCAGAAGCCATTACGCTCACCAGAGCTCTTGAATCGGCTGAGAAAGAAGCTAACCATAGTCAAATGGTTAACATGGTAATGGAGGAAAATAAGACAGAAACATTAGAGAAAAGAGTAACGTGATTAGGGGAGGAACTTTCTAAGAAAATAGAAAGTTATCTCATCCCGGATCCAAGAAAAAATACATACCAACCACCCCAAAGACACAGCCAAGAAGTCAGTGACAGTCGAAATAATCACCCGTCGCGCCAGGAATTCAGAACAGAAACACGCGCCTGCCATTTTTGCAAACATGTAGGACATTTGATTAGTCAATGTTGAACGCAAATGATGCAGGAAGCACGCAAAAATAATTACTACGCGCCACCCCAAATGCCCAGAAACCAGTACACGCCAATACCACGCCAATATCCCACCACGTATCAAAATCAAGGAGCTTACTAGCAACAGCCCATGATAGCCAACCCGAATTGGCGTCCCGAGGCCCGAAATCAGCCCATGTGGAACCAGAACACGTTGGTCCAGAGGAATCCAAACTGCGCCAGAACCAATCAGCAAACCAATCCAAACTACCAAAATTATCAACAAACTTACCTTAATATACTGGAAAACCTGATCATCGGAAACAATGACAGTAGAAACATAAACAGAACCAAAAATTCCTCCAAATTGAGCCAGACAATACTACCAGCAGTTGCCATCGAAGATAGCAGCCTCGCAGCTATTTTTCCTTTTGAATTAGAGGAAAACGAGGCTATGTTCAGTGGAGCAGCATTGGACGAAAAACGCCCAATCACTGCTATGTATATGGAAGCCACTGTAAACAATACCCCAATCAAACTTATCTTAGACAGTGGATCCACTGGAAGCATCGTAACGCTTTAACTAGTAAACCAACTGGGTTTCAAAGTTGATCGTGCTGCGACGTCCCAAATCATAACAGCCGATGGAAGTACAAAGCTGCCTTATGGCGAAATCGACTCATTCCCTTTCAAAATTAACGGCATAGTAATACCTACAAAAGTATTAGTAATGGATGCTACACAATATCAAGCGTTAGTAGGGAATGACTGGCTAACAAAAGCCAACGCCACTCTAGACTGGACCACCCAAGAGCTTCTGATCAATTATAATGGCCACCAGGCCAAAATTCCAGCCACCTGTGGCCACTTCCAAAAACCCAGTGCTAACCAAAGACCTACCTTCGAATTTGAGGAAAATCCAGCACTATCAGCCATCAAAACCTATCAGCTCTCTTGGGCTGATGACCAAAGAACAAGACTACCAGCCGTACCAACGTGGACCAGCGAAGAAAGATCTGAATGGAACCAGGTAAGTTCACGAAGAAACCACCAGCGACGCAGACCAAAGCTAGAATGCTCGGTTTGCAAAAAGAAACTCTCGTCTATGACTGCGTGCAGCGCACCAGATGAAGACCCAAGAAACCCCACCCACTACTATTGTAACTGTTGTAACAAAGAAAAATATGGTTACCCAGAAAGACACGAAAAATGGGATGAGGAATCGTGCCTCGCTTGTGAAAAACCGTTACCAAGAGGGTGCGACTGGAACGACTTACCAGGCAGAGGAGGAACGTGTGACGCAACTTGCCAATACATGATTCTCATCTGTGACTGGGTAAGAGGAGGAATGCCGTTTGAAGCAGCATTTAACAGAGCATTAAAAAGACTACAGCACTACCCACACGACGAGGACGAGTTGTACAACACTGCACAAGCCAAAGTAAGAGGAGGAACCACCGAAGAAATACGACATTGGAAAGAGTCAGCCGAAGTAGCCGACGAAGTCGCCAGCTACAACATGTTTGACCCAGTGGACAAATTCCAGGACTACTACCAACAACTATGCCCCACTCGACAAGAGCAAGAACAATACCTCGCCCAAATCAACACTTACCTCTGCGAAAACTGTCTCATCCCGTGCCAAAGTCAGTGCTGTGAAGAGTGTCAAGATGAAAGGGACTTAGAAAGAAAAATGGAAATTGAGAATCAGCAGTCTCAAAATCAATCAATAAATCAACAAGACTCACTTGAGGGTCCCGAGTCAGAAAAATTTGTAGCCTATACCGACCTAGAACAGGTGACCGACATCCGATACTTCGACAACGGGCACTTAGGAATAATACCCGAAAGAGCCCATCCAACTGACGCCGGATTCGATCTACGTTATCTGGAAGACCAATCCACAACGTTACCACCCAGGAGCATCACCAAAATTGACCTAAAATTAGCGGTTGAAATTCCGCCAAGAATAATGGTTCAAATGGTGTCGCGATCAAGCCTCGTGAAAAAAGGAATAAGCGTTCAAGGAGAAGTAATTGACTCCGGATACACTGGAAATTTGATGGTTTTGCTACAGAACAATTCAGAAAAGCCTTATACCATTAAATCTAAGGAAAAGATTGCACAAGCAATTTTCCTACTATTGGTAAAAATTGGGAAATTCGTGTCAGTGGAAAATTGTGAGGAATTGTCACAAACAACGAGAGGAACTTTTGGTTTCGGATTGACAGGAAAAGGAATTGAAGCGAATTTCGCTGAAACAATAGAGGAAAAAGGCAAAGTAATTAAAAATGAGCGGTCCATCATGCTCCTACCATATAGAAAATCAGAAATAAAAATAAAAGGGACAATTAAAGAAAAAGACCTAATATTTGAGCCCTACCCAGAAACTTGCCAACAGTTTTTCATAGGACTTACTAACCTTTTTATTCCAGCTGATAAAGCTCAATGGATAAAAATTCCTATCGCAAATACCACAGAAGAACCCGTCTACATTCCGGAAGATACCATCATTGGATACTTCGGAACGGAGCTAGAAAACGTGTCAACACCACAAGAAATTCTAAATTTCCCAGAAATCGCCCTCTACTG
Organism: Geosiphon pyriformis; assembly: GCA_016748015.1. Classification (NCBI taxonomy): domain Eukaryota; kingdom Fungi; phylum Glomeromycota; class Glomeromycetes; order Archaeosporales; family Geosiphonaceae; genus Geosiphon; species Geosiphon pyriformis. The sequence goes on along the minus strand of JAAOMT010000675.1, from coordinate 433,440 downwards.
TGAACTCACTTCAACAAATTAATAACACAGTATTGAACCACTATAGTAACTTAGAATTTAATGAAGAAATTAACTTCGATTTCGACGGAGCTCAATCTTGAAAGGAGGGGATAATGTTATGGTTTAAGAATTTAGCAAAAAGAATTATAAAAATAATACAAACTATTCAATCATAATATAGCACAGTAATAATCTTAGAAAGGTAATGATTAACATAGTAGCAAACACCATCTCGCAATAGTGGCAAGCACCAGTTCACAATAGCAGCCAACACCAACTGGTGATAGCAGCAAGCATCAGATTGAAATATTAAAAAGAAAGTATTACAATGTGTTTTCTTGTAGAACTACAAACATGTATATATACAGTAGTTTTAATATTGGGAAAGAATCAATCAAGTAATAAAAATCATAACTTATCAAGCAATAGATCCAATTTTATCCAACAAACTCCACTTTAAATCATACTTTTAAATTAAATATCCCAAGAAACCTTTAAAATCAAAAAGAAATGAAAAAGAATATTTAAAACTGAACTATCACAACCCAAAGTATTAAGAAACTTACTTGTATTATTTATTGAATGAGACTATCATTCATCAACTGAATCCTTTGGAAGAATAATCCTTGATCAAGATTATTTACGTTGTTACTAATTGATAAAAGATTTATTGTGAGAATTAGAAAAGCGCTAAAGACCATTAACATTCTGTGTTTCTAGATTAGAGAAACACATCAGGCAATTGCAAGGATAGCCTCAGAGAAGACCCCAGACAGTGGGTAGATTTCAGTTCAGCCTCTAAGAAGGAGTACATAAATACACACAACAATCAAGAATTAAAGAATAACTTACATCGCAACAGTAAAAAGAAAGCCTTCAGTGTAACAGTGACATTATCACACAAATAGAATTGAGAAACTCACGAAAGACTGATTGCAATTAAAGCGGGATATCAGCAATTAAATATAACAAGAAAACCATCCTGTAACATTACCCATGTATTCTTAAACACTTTAGATAACCTAAAAGACAAAGAATATAAGACAACAAACCATGTTTTGCTTGTAAAAAACTTTTTTAGACCAAAAAATATGAAACAATATTACTAAATAAAAAAAAAACTTGTGACAAATTGTGCCAATACATAATTCTAATTAATAACTGGATATGAAAAAAAACGCTCATCAATAATGTATGGAAGTAAATACTAAGACAATTGAAAAATTATCTACATAATGAACATAAGATCTAAAGAATGGCAAATGCAAAAGCAGAAAGCATTACAATTAATAAAATACTAGAAATCAAAAATAATCCACTTACACTTCTTAAATCTGAATACATCTTAACTTTTAACATCTTTAATAATATTAAGGATAATCCAAAATAATTTTATAAACATTATCAGAATCTAATATCGACTAAAAAAGAGCAAAAACAGTATTTAGAACAATTAAATACAAAACTCTGTAAATACTGCCTTATTTTTAATAACTTTGAATATTGTGACAATTGTAATCTTATCTACAATCTACCACTATGCATAATCTATTCAATCTCCCAAAAAAAAAACCAATTAGCAAATGTGCCATGAAATTGGAATCAAAATTCAATTCTGATTTAGACTCCAATAATGATGACAACAATAGTTCTAACTTTGTTTACTATGGCAATGACAACAATAATTCAAACTCTGATTTAAAACCTAAGCAATATATTGTGGTTTCAGATCTATTCATAGAACAAAAACTAAGATAGTTCAATGATAATAATAAAGATATTATGTTAAAACACATACATAATATTAATGCAAAATTTGATCTAAGATATTCAGAAAAATATGCTATAATATTGAAACCCAATATACACACTTATATTAATTTGAAAATAGCATTAAAAATCTTAACAACAACAATGGTTCAATTAGTATTTAAATCTAGCTTAGCAAAGAAAGGAATCAACATTAGAAGAGAAATAATTGATACAGGATATATATAAAAAATTATTATAATGCTATAAAATTAATTAAAAAAACCATATACAATTAAACCAAATGAAAAGATAGCACAAACAATATTTTTATCTCTAATGAAAATAGTTCAATTAGTGCCAGTAAAAACAAGAGAAGATTTAAGAATTACAGTCAAAAGGAAAAATAGATTTGGATCAATGAGTAAAATAGATATACCAGTTAATATAGCAGAAAAAAAAAATCATTAATAAAAAAGAAATTATCTTTACCAATCAATTAGTTTCTATTTTATTATATAATCAGTATATGTTAATAATAGAGAGAAAAATGAAGAACCAGCCCCAGATTTTCGAATTAGAACCAAATATTTATGAATTAGAGAAAATTGGAATTACTAATCTCTATATATTGGCCAAGAACTGTAAACATATCAAAATTCCTATCTATAATACAACTGAAGATATTATTAAAATACCAAGTAGAACTATTATCAGATACTTGAACACTGAAGTTGAAAACCAACCACCAAACACCATTTCAGATTTTTTACAACTGTGTAGATATGTGAATATTATATTACAATCAATATATAAACAAAAAGAATGTTATTTGCTTCAATTAAAACAATTGGATTAAATAAACTTAGAAAACTTAAACTCATCTTAACATATGCAGCTCAAAATATTACTCAACAATTTCACCAACATCTTTGCCAGTAAAAATGAATTTGGTAGAATTGATATTATCTAACACCAAATCAAAACTGGAGATACAATGCCAATAAAACAATGAGCATACAAAATACTATCAGCAAGTCATAAAATCATTCAAAAAAAATCAACAAAATGTTAAACAATAAGTTAATTCAACTATCAATGAGTTCATGATTATTACCAATAGTATTTATCCAAAAAAAGAATAAAAAAATCCACTTTTGTGTAAATTACAGAAAACTCAACAGTATTACTCATAGAGACAGCTATCCAACTTCACAAATTTAAAAACTATTTAATGTATTTAGAAAAAAAAAATGGTTTTCTACTTTAAATCTGGACAGTGGTTACTAATAAGTAGCCATAAACTCAGCTAACAACGAAAAAACAGCATTTACAATCAGAGAAAAAAATTTTGAATTTAATGTTATGTTATTTGGTTTAATAAATATTTCAGCCATCTTTTAATGGCTAATAGAAATTGTCTATACTGAATTACTATGAAAATCAATAATAGTATATTTAAATAACACAAATGTGTTTTCTAAAACATTTAACAACTGTTTTCATTATTTACAACAAGTATTTGAAAGACTAAGAAGAGCCGGACTAAAATTAAACATTACAAAGTGTTTTTTTGACAAAACAGAACTGAAATTCTTTAGACATGTTGTGAACAAAAATGGCATCAAAACAGATTCAGATAAGATTGAGATTGTCAAAAACTTTCCAATACCAAAAAATTTTATAGAATTAAGAGCATTCTTGAAATTTGCTAGATACTATTACTGCTTTATCTAAAATTTCTCCAAACTGGCTCAACCACTTTACCAGCTTTAAGCCAAGAATGTGAAATACAAATGAACTGAAATTCAACAAGAAGCTTTTAATATCTTAAGAAAAAAGCTTATTCAAGTCCCAGTATTGATTTATCCAAATTACAGCAAGCCATTTATTATTATCACTGATGTATTAGGTTAAATATTTAGAGCTGTACTGTTACAAAAAAGACCAGATAGAAGAAAACACCTAGTAATATATGTTAGCTGAAGCTTAAGTCCAGCTAAAAAAAATTATGGAATCCCAGTATTAGAACATTTGACTATTTATTAGACTGTTATAAAGTAAAAAAAATATTTGAATCAAAAATTTAATGTGTACACTAATCACAAAAGATTGACATCAATTTAAAAGCAAAAATTTAAAAACAATTATTATACAAGATAGAAAATAGAACTATTACTATTCAATTATATCATATATTATAAAAAAGAAAAAAAAAATAAAAATACTGATGGTTTGTTATAAATAAAACAAATCTAAAAACATTTTAACTTAAAAATATAACAAAAGATAAACATACAAAAATATCAACAATTTTAATATTATATTAATACTTAATAGTTTAAAGAAAATTATCTTAAAAAGAATAAAACAACATAAAACAACAATCAAAATATATCTAGATTAACCACTTAGAGTTATCACAGAATCAGAAAAAAAAACAATACTATTCAACATGTACTCAAACCCAACAGCAGGACATTTTTATAAAGAAGCAATTATAAAAAGAACCAAAAAAAGATATTATTGGTCATCTATATATTTTGATATTATTCAATATGTTCAAAATTGTAATGTTTGTCAAAAAAAAAAAGAAACAAAACCCAGTAAACTGTTAAGACCAATCAAAATAAAACAATCATTTGATTAAATTAGAATTAACTTGGTTGGACAATTAACAATAACCAGCAGAAGCAATTGTTACATAACAGTAGCTATGGATTATCTTACAAAATAGTTAGAAGCAAAAACAATTCAAAAAGCAGATACAAAATTTATAGCCAAATTTATCTATCAAAATTTGATTTGTTAACACAGATGTTCAAAAAAATTATTATTAGATCAAAGAACTCATTTTGTAAACAGAACATTAACAAAATTAAGTCAAAGATTTGGAATCAAAAAACCATTATTGTTATCATATTATTTGTAAACAAATGACTTAGTAAAAAGATTTAACAAAATATTGTGTAAAGTGATAGCAAAAATCAGCCAAAAAAACCAAAACAAATGGGATTTATTTATACCATCAGTACTATTTACTTATTGGATAATGAAGCAAGATACTATACAAACAATACCATTTAAACTTGTTTATGGTAAAACAGCAATATTACCAGTTGAGATAAACATCAATACATATCCAATAAAACCAATAATAGAAACCAACTTCCAAAAAACATTGCTAAGAAGAACATTGTTACCAGTAAAATTTTAGCTATTAATTAGCATGAAATTATCCTTATAATTTCTATTATCAATTAGTACATATTATTATTATTTTAATTATTACTTATTATTTAATCAAATTATCAAATATTATTATTTAATTAATAATTCGATTTGTACTATAAAAATTAAGATGATTAAATTACACAATACTCTAAACTATTTAATATTCAAAAATTCGCCGAAATTAGCAGAAATTGGTCGAAATAATCAATAGTTTGTAGAAATAACTTGTAGTTTGCTGAAATATATCTTTAGTTCACTAAAATTATAGCAAAGAGAAAAGTGCAAGTTCAAAGACTAGTATTATAACAAGTTGTATAAAAGAAGAGCTTTTTTTTTCAAGAAAATGTATTTTGTTTTAAATATCTTAATTAAAACAAATCATCTTTTACATACCTTTAAAAATCAAATAAAAATCAAATATTCGAAAAACAAATTTTTTATTATTATACTTGAAATTCACAAAAATCCAACTAATATTTTTGAAATTGATTAGATACTAATTTCAATAATTTGTTAATGACTTCAGGCCTGGACAGAAAACGTTTTTCTTAACAATTTATTTTTTTTATTTTTTTTATATTTTTTTTTACTTTTCTTAGCATAATTATTAAGATAGCCTACAGACAAGATTCTTGTAAAAGAGTTAACTTTTATAGCAAAATAACTACACATTTTTGGTGAGCTTCTAGATGAGCAATTTCTGGAAAAGAGTTGATATTTACTACAACATAACTACATAAAGTAACTGGCATAAAATTGGTTATTCTACTTATAAGCCTAGCAGTTCAAATTATAAAAGATAATTTAAAGATAAATTCAATTATTAGAGGTTCACTAGCTTCTAAAAAACATAAATTCACAACAAACAGACACTAACAGCATTTAAAAAAAGAGACCAAAAACCTTCAGTAATATTTGGTGCTCTTTCACAAATATAATATAGCAATAATAGCTTCAAAGTAGTGATCACACTAAACACAACAACTCTAAAATATTATCAAATTATTTACACTTATTGCAAGCAGAGATTCAACATTCCAAACAGAATTGAAATTGTTAAAAAGACATTCTACCAGTACATCAAAAACTGTATCAACAATTATTTTTTTGGAAACTATAACATTTCAGAAGTCAAATACAACTTATACAAAAACCTGCTACACTATTCTTACCTAAATACTGAAGATTTCAATAGTCAAACACTTAACACTTATTTTCAAGAACTTAACTACAATATCATTTAATATTGTGAAAAAAAATACTCTGTCCAATTTAAATTCTTTCTTAATTCTGAATTAGAAATTAAAACAAGCAACAAAGGCAACAAAAATTAAAACAACACTCAGGAACCACTCCAAACATTCTAAAAACACCAAAAATAATTGTTAAACACTTACAAACCCCAAAACAAAGAACCAGTGTTAAATTACCACTTTTTATTACATTATTTTTAATTTCACTTGCTCAACTACAAATCTCTAATTCACCACTTATTTGGTTTTCAAGATTAAAAGATTTTCAGTCATCTAAAAGTCCTATTCAACAGCAGAAACCAATATTAACCAGCACTAATTTTTTTGATTACTTAGAAAAAAATCAAAGTAATCATTTAAAGAACTTAAAAAGTGAAGAAACCAAATTAGAACAAGAAAAAACTACCGAAAATAAAGAAAAAATGGCAACTACATACATTGCAAAAATTACTGAATTCACAGAAGAAAATGCTGACACTAATTCACAAGAATAGCTTGACAAAGTCCAGAAAGCAAAAAATGTAAATAGATAAACTGCAATAAGAATGTTAAAAGCAATTTTGTATTTTTTCCAAGAAACAGCAAGAGAATAGTTTGAAAACTTAACTGACTCTTTTAAAAATTGGCAAGCATTTAAAAATGCTTTTTTACAACAATTTATTAATAACAACACATCTATTATACTCCAAAACCAATTTCAAAACATTAAACAAGAACCATTTAAATTTATTATAACCTATCTTAAAAAATTCAACAAACTTTTCAAATGAATTTAACAATTAGAAACCAATGATTATTATCTCAATGCTCAGATTTTGGATCAGTTTATTGCAGGATTAAAAGATAAATTAATCAAAAAAGTTTGCTCTCATGCTCCAGCAAACTTAACAACAGCTATTTAACATATAAAAAACTATAAGATGACAATAGAAAAAGCAAATTATACCAAGCTTGTAAATCTTGCTATTAGAAAAACCAGCTTAGAAGCTGAAAAGAAAATTGACCAACTCACAAAGAAAGTCAAAAATTATTTCACCAATTAACAACAACAGCAATAATTACAAAGATATTAGCTACTTCAACAATGCAATTAAAACAACTACTCTTTATTATCCAACAATCAATTACAAAGCTGTCATTATTGTAAAATTCCAAGACATTGAAAATGAGATTGCAGAAAATTACAACAAAACCAGCAAAACAAGACCAATTAATATTACTTTTTATTATAGCAATTTTATTACCAATCTCTACCATCAACTTATTACTCATCAAGATTACAAAATTAATACAGTTACTATCAATCTGCTTCATAATCAATGCAATAACAATATCAACAATCTTTATCAGCTCAGCAATATCAATCACTATCTATTTAACAATATCAAATCTCTGCTTAAAAATTGATTCAACAAAACCAATTCACATCTCAAAATTGCTTTCAGAATATCAACAACAAAATTAACTCAAATAATCAATTAGTTTTCCAGAATTTTGGTTAGCAAAAACCCAATTACTATTATATTTAACCAAATTATTTAACAATGTCTAAAGAATAAGATTTTTAATAAACTGAACTTTCTAAAGATAAAACTGCAGCAACAAGATCAAATCCTTCCAGTAATACCATTCCACCAGCTCCAATTGCCCAAAATACCAACCTTTTAAATATATTTCTATTCGAATTTGAAGCTAATATATCACTATTTCTACTTAGCAATACAGCAGTTAATGAACAAAAAGCAATCATAGCTATGTATACTAAAGCTAAAGTAGAAAAAAAACAAATCTGTTTAATTTTAGACAGTAGATCTGCTAAAAGTATTATTACTTACCAATTAATGTAACAGCTTGAAAAAAATATTGACAAACCAGCTCAAACTATAATTGTTACAACAAATGGCATAAAGAAAATTTCAGTAGGAAAAATTAACAATTTTCTATTTATTATTAATAGAATTACTATTCTAGTCAAAGTTTTAATCATAGATGCATTTTAATACTAAACTCTTATCAGAAACAATTGGCTTCTTAAGACCAATACAAATCTAGATTGAAAAACCCAAGAACTAAAAATTTCATATTAAGAACAATACACCAGAGTATCTGTCACCTATAGTACTTTTAATAAACAATTTGAAAAAGCCCCAGTATTTAAATTTAAAGAAGAAAAAAAAATGCCAATTATTAAAACATATATGGCTCTTAAATTAACATTTAATTGGGCAAAAAAAACAGAACAAAAGATTTTTGAAGAAACCAGTAAATGGAATAAAGTTTGATACTCTATACTAGAACCTCAGAAACAACTATCTTATATTTCTTTTAAATACAAGAATTGCAAAAAAAGTTTTCTTTAATAGAAGCTTGTATTTTCCCAGAAGAGAAATATGAAACACACATCTGTTAATTTTATAAAACATGCTATAGAAAACAATTTAGATACTCCAAACAAAATAGAAAATAGAATAACACTCTTTGTTTTACATATAGAAATATGTTACCAAAAGAATGCAACTGGATTGATATTGTAATAAGAGGAAAAATATATGATTAAATCTGCCAATATGTCCTATTAATCTTAATAAAATCAGAAAAAAAACACTTTTTGATGCAGCATACAACAGTATTCTTAACAAACTCTACTATTACCTTTACAATACTGAAATAATTTTTGACTTAATAATGACTTTAATTAATAGAGCCACATAGAAAGATATCTACCAAATAAAAGAAACTAAATATATTAAATACACTATAGAATTAGCTAGATTTAACTATAAAAATGAAATAGAAACATATTACCAAATTATAAGTCACACTTATCTAATCTAAGAAGTTTAAATTCAACAATTAAAACAAATGAATATTTAATTATGTAAAAAATGCATTATGCTTTATAATGACAAATAATGTTCAGAATGTTATGTTTTTAGTACTTTTTTGTCCAGTAAAAATGACCAGAAAAAAATTGAGTTTGAAAAATCTAAGCCAAAAGAAGAAAAAATTGCAACAACTCTAATCTATTTTACTAAGAATCAATCAGCTCTACAACTTAAATATTTTGACAATAATGGTCAAGAAATTAAGCCTAAAAAAGCTCATAAAATTGATAAAAGATATGACCTATAATATCTTGGCAAAGATACTTTGGTCTTTCAACCAAAATCTCTTACCAAAATCAATCTAAAAATTGCTTTTAAAATATTACCAAGAGCAATAGTTCAAATTGCGTCTTGATTATTATTGACAAGCAAAAAAATCAATGTTAGAGGAAAAATTATAAATACAAAATACACTAGAAACATTACTATTATGCTATAAAATGAAACTGAAAAACTATTCAGAATAAAACATGCTGAAAAAATTGCTCAAGCAATTTATCTACTCTTAATTAACATTTTAGAGTTATAATTAGTTAGTAACAGAAAAAAATTAAGCAAAAGTGAAAAAAAAATACAAAATTTTGGTTCAACTGAATGATTTACAGTTCCAGTAAATATAGCTCTTAATATACAGAATGAATCTTACCAGATTCTTCAATTTTCTTAACCAATTATTATATTACTTTTTGGAAAACATTATGAAATCTACACTTGCTCAAAACCTATTACTATTTAACAAATCTTTGAATCTAATAAACAAATCTGTTTACCAAACATTTATATTTCCAAAAAAATGAAGAAATTTTGAGTTATCTTCTACAATTCTAACAAGCACCCCATTGTTTTATTAAATAAATTAAAAATTAAAATTATACATAGCAATATCTTTTAAGATAAAAATCTTCAAATTGTTTCTAATTTTATCGAAATTATAAAACATACCATACTTACAAATTTAAATGTCACCTCTACTACTAAAAACTACCACTTTTTAGAAGAAAAACTCTCTTAAATCAACATAAATTTCTTAAAACTTTAACAACAAAGACAATTAAAACAGTTAATAGCTGAATTTGCTAATATATTTACAAAAGACAACAATAATCTAGAAAAAACAAATATTGTTCAACACCAAATTTACATAGGAGATGTTTTACCAAAACATTAACAAGCTTATTAAATTCCATCTGCCAGTTATCAATTCATTAGAAAAGAAGTACAATAAATGCTCAACAATAGTTTTATTCAACTATCAAGAAGCCCATGGACTTTACCAATAGTTTTTGTTAAAAAAAAATAGAAAAATCAGATTTTGTGTTGATTATTAACAATTAAATAGCATTATAATTAAAGATGCATATCCATTTTTCAAAATTAATGACATGCTAAATACTTTAGGAAAAGTCAAGTTTTTCTCAACATTAGACTTGGAAAGTGAATACCAGCAAGTTGAAATAGACCCTAAAAATCGCTCCAAAACAGCATTTACAACTTAAAAAAAAAACTATGAATTTAACATTATGCTATTTGAACTTTGTAATGCACCAGTAATATTTTAGCGACTTATAGATGTTGTTTATAAAGAATTTTTATGACAATTAGTAGTTGTTTATTTTGATAACACTGATGTGTATTCTTTAAGCTTTGAAGCTTATTTGATTCACCCATAAGAAGTTTTTCAATAATTATGGAAAGCAGGATTGAAATTAAACAATGAAAAATGTCACTTTGGAAAAACAAATTTGATCTTTTTTGGTCATATTGTTAGTAAAAATGGAGTATTACCCAATTCAGAAACAATCAGTACTGTAAAAAATTATAAGATTTCTTAAAATATCACAGAACTAAGAAGATTTGTTGGCCTAGCTTCTTACTACTGAAAATTTATCAAAGGATTTTCAGAAATTGCCAAATTTTTCAATTATCTTATTAACAAAAATTTTAAATATCAATAAACTTCAGCACAACAAACTGCATTTGATATTCTCAAAGAAAAACTTACAACAACACCAATTCTTGCTTATCTAGACTTTAATAAATGATTTCAATTAGTCACTAATGCTTCACACATAGTTTTTAGTGCTATTTTATTATAATTAAATAATAATAGCAATAAATAAGTAATCATCTATGTTAGTAAAACACTCAAATGAACAGAACTCAAATATGAATTAACAGAATTAGAAGCTGCTGCAGTCATTTAGGCTGTTAAACATTTTCAACAATACTTAAAAAATAGAAAAAAATTTAACATCATAATTAACAATATTGGTTTCAAATAGCTCAATAAAAAGAAATCTAAACAAAGTACCAAACAATCTCAATAGAATAATTTTTTAGCAGATTACAAATATATTGTATACCACAAACCAGGCAAATTACATACCAACATAGCCTTTCCAAAATAAGACAAAATTAGAATTCATACCAACAAACCACTAACTTAATAACAATCAACAAAAAAACAATAGATCCTAAAAACCACAACAATATCAAAAACTATTTGAAAACTCTTACTATGTCAAAAAATTGGTCTTCAAGTAAAAAACACTAATTACAACACCAAGCAAAACAATATTTTATTCATTATAACAAAATTTATTATCAAAATTACAGAAATTTATTCAATTTATTCAGATTAATCCAACAAAATAAAAAAGAAACAATCTTATACAACATATACACAAATTTTTTATCAAAAAATCTAGAAAAAAATAGCACAATACAAAGAACACTTGAATATTATTTTTGGCTTTAGATACAAAAAAACATTTAACAGTATGTAGAATTATGTAATAGTTGTCAAAAAAAAGAAAAAATTTGACCTACTAAACTTTTAAATTCAATCAAAGTTGGACAATTTTTTGACAGAGTAGGAATTAATTTAGTTGAATCACTACTTATTACCACTTAAAAAAACTGTTACATTGTGGTTACAATAAACTATTTTATCAAATAACTTAAACCTAGAGTCATCCAAAGAGCAGATGCAAAATTAGTAGCAAATTTCATCTATGGAGACATTATTTGTAGACATAAATGCTCAATTGAACTTTTATTAGACCAAAAAACACATTTTATAAACAATCTAATACAAAAAATTTGTGAACAATTCAATATTAAAAGACTTCTATCATTACTCTATTACTCACAAACAAATAGACTTGTAGAACATTTCAATAAAACATTATGTGAATCATTAGCCAAAATCTCAACTGATTTTGAACAAAAATAAGATATTTTTATTCTATTAGTGTTATTAGCATACAAAACATTAAAACAAAATACTATGAAACACACACTATTTAATCTTATCTATGAAAAAATAGCAATATTACCAATTAATTTTATAGTAGAAACATATTCAGTGCAACTTATTACTAAAGAAAACTTTCAAAAGACATTTCAATAAAGAGCTTATATCTTGCTTAGTACTTTGGAAGGAGAACAATAAATAATAGCAACTTATATTGAACACTTATAAGCTTAACAGAAAAAACAACATGACAACAAACTGTCACCAGCCACCAATAAATTTAAAGTTAGAAATAAAGTTCTCTTACACAAAACTAAAGCTGAAAAACAATAGAGTGAAAAATTTGAACATAAATAGAATAAATCATTTTATATTTACAAAATTTTAGGCAATAGATCATATAAGTAAAGACTTGATGGCAAAGTTCTAGCAAAAATTGCATATGGAGATCAATTAAAACACTATTATTTTAAAACAAATTCTGAACCATTAATTTCACAAATTGGTACATATTCTCCTTTAATTAATCCTGAAAATATTCTTCAAAATTTAGAACCAATAATTATAGTAGAACAACAACCAAACTTAAATACTTAATTTAATAGTACTCCCTATAAATTTTTTTGATAATAAACAAACAAAAGTAAATAATTACAAGAAATACCTAAACCCAAAAACACATAAAAATCCTATGCCCAAAAATAATCTCTTTATTTTTTTTCAAATTTTATCATTAATTATTTTACCATGATTATTTTTCGAAATATTCAACAATTATCTCAAAAATTAATGTTAGCTTTAAAAACACTTTCTGACTTATCCATAACGATTAATAAAAGTCAAATTAATTACACCCAAAAAAAACTACAACACCAGTAGTAAATAATTCTCAGAATTATCACTCTTATAGAAAAAAAACAAGAAATTATTCTTGAAATTATTTATCAGAACTTTTAAAGCAAGCTTTAAAAGAAAATTTTTTAATTGCTTTTATTGACATTTTACCAAATGCCACAATCTAACAAAAACTTCTACTATTTCTCAATAAACAGAACAATAAATATACTCTTATCTATAGATATTTTAATATTAGAAAAACACTTTATAAACAAAAACTAGAACTTGAAGCAACAAATTTCACTCCTAAAGCTATACAAAAACAAATTCATAATGAATTCAAGACAGCAGCCAGACCAACAAACACTTGCTACAAACTTAAAACAGCTTTTAGATTCTACAATTTATTCAATATTTGCAAAAACGTTCTACAAAATTCAATACTTCATCCAATAAAAATTCAGTATATTGAAAAGCTTACAGAACTGAAATTTTAACAATTTTCAAATCAAATCATTTTAATTATTTTGGATCATTATCTTAACATTACAAATAGTGCTTGGACTTCGACAGAGCTCAGTCTTAAGGAGAAAATTATGTTATTAGTAGAATTTTAACTATTAATTAGCATAAAATTACTCTTATAATTCTTATTATCAATTAGTACATATTATTATTATTTCAATTATTACTTATTATTTAATCAAATTATCAAATATTATTATTCAATTAATAACCTGATTTGTACTATAAAAATTAAGATAATTAAATTACACAATATCTTGAACCATTTAATATTCAAAAATTCGCCAAAATTAGCAAAAATTGGCCGAAATAATCAATAATTTTTAGAAATAACTTGTAATTTGCCAAAATGTATCTTTAGTTTGCCAAAATTATAGCAAAAAGAAAAGTACAAGTTCAAAAACTAGTACTATAACAAGTTGTATAAAAAAAAAGCTTCTTTTTTCAAGAAAATATATTTTACTTTAGATATCTTAATTAGAACAAATCATCTCTTACATATCTTCACAAAATCAAATAAAAATTAAATATTTTAAAAACAAATCTTTTATTATTATACTTAAAATTCACAAAAACCTAACTAACATTTTTAAAGTTGATTAGATATCAATTTCAATAATCTATTAGTAACTTTAGGCCTGAACAGAAAACGTTTCTCTTGACAACAATTTATTTCTTTTATATTTCTTTTATTTTTTTTACTTTTTTTAGTGTAATTATTAAGGTAGCCTACAGACAAGATTTCTGTAGAAAAGTTGACTTTTACAGCAAAGTAACTACACATTTTTGGTGAGTTTTCAGATAAACAATTCTTAGGAAAGAGTTAATGTTTACTACAACATAACTATATAAAATAACTGGCATGAAATTGGTTATTCTACTTATAAGTCCAGCAGTTCAAATTATAAGAGATAATTTGAAAATAAATTCAGTTATTAGAGGTTGACTAGCTTTCAAAAAACGTGAATTTACAACAAACAGACACTAACAGCATTTAAGAAAAAAGACCAAAAATCTCTAGTAACAATATACAAATTAATAGAAATATTGAAAAACAAAGGATAAAAAGCAGCTGATAACATTCAAAGATCACAAAAAAAACAAAAAAAATAACATAATAACCAATTACTAGATAAACCAGTTGAATTTAAAATTAAAAACAAAGTATTTTTACATCATACCAAAGTAGAAAAACAATAGAGTGGAAAATTTGACTCCAAATAGAATAGACTATTTTACATTAAAAAAATTCTAGAAAATAGAACTTATAAACTAAGATGAAACAATAAAATCTTAGCTAAAGCAGCATATGGAGATTAACTGAAACCATATTACAATATAATATTATCATTTATCAATAATATTTCACAACTAAAAGTATAAAGAATATTAGTCAAACCAGATAAGATTTCACAAGATCTAAAACCAATTATTATTATTAAAGCAAACATGTCAAATTAAGCTACCAAAACAGTATATAAGGAACCTAAATACACAACAAAAATAACAAAAAAAGATAGAAATCACTAACAACATTTACTTACTTACACAACAACTATTACAACTGATTCAACAACAGAAATCAAGCTTAGAAATTACCATCAATAAATACATAATACAATACAAAAACAAAAAAATACCATAAAAAAACCAAATCAAAGAATGATATTCTAGATACTATATTTCTAAGAATACTGTAAATAAAATAATAAAAAAAATAGAAAAAACATTAAAAAATCCAAGAATATCAATACCAAAAAAAGAATTGATCTTAAAAAATTGGAACCAATAGATACAACAAAATCCAAAAAACTTTTGTTACTATTAATTGGGATAATAGTTGAGCATTAAAAACTTATACACTGACAAAACAAGAAGGAAATTTAATCCAATTTGACTAAAACAAATTGAAAAACTTGTCAAAAAAAACAATTTATTTACATATGCAAAAGCCATTTACTGACTATAGATGGAATTTCAAGACAGACCAGAAATATTATTACACTTAACAATAGATACTGTAATCATTAATCAGTTGAAAAAATTAACCAATGCTCAATTTGAAAAATTGCAAACAAAAATTATAAAAGCAATTCTGGAGAAGAAAGTTATGAAGTTAATCCAAAAAAATCTAAAAAGTTTAGAAGATTTTAACAAAGCTCAATATTAAAAAGGAGAAAATAATATTACTTATAGAAATTAGAAATATTATAGTTAGAAAAATAGCCAATTAAAAGTAGGTGTAATAACAAAGAAATTCCAGAATTTTTTTGAAAAAATTGCAGAATTCAAGAATCTCAAAATACCAGAATTCTTTACTTAGAATTGTAAAATTCCAAAATTCTTCTGAAAGAATTTTGGAATTTCAGAAATCTTATATAATACCAACTATGTATATATAACAATAGTATTAGAAGCAAAAAAAGTATTCAGTTCAGTTTTAATTTAACATTCTCTTTTTTATCTATTAATCTTCACTTTACAAATAGTTAATATCAACTGAAATGAATTCACCAAAATATTCAATAAACATACTTATTATTATTCAATCTATATTATTGTTGTTTGATTAAAAATCTTTACCATTTATTTGTTATCAACACTTTATGTTGATAATATCTAATACTTAACCACACTAGAACAATAGCTCTTAATTATGGCTATTAATAAAATACTAATTCTTATTTTCTTTATTTATTTTATTTTTTTTTATTTTTTTTGTTGTTTGTTAATTTATTAATTGATTAAAAAAATTAAGCACTGAGTAATTAACATCAAGAATAGTCTGATAAAAGATTCAGAAATAAGAGTATAGAGTGTAAAAATCTAAGGATAGCTTATCAAAAGAGCATAACTGCTAAAATAAACTGGCCATCATGCTGAAAAAAGAAATTTGACGGAATAATTATTTTGAAAGACTACTGAAACAACCATTGAATCTCTGTTTATTATACAAAGAACTCCAATCTAAAACTTTTAGATACAAAAATCTTCAAATATTACCAACATAACCAGCTATTAAGCACTAAGTTATGAGTTTGTTATTTGTTTTCATACTCCAAATAATTATCTGTAACAGCATATTTAAATACTATCAATTCCAAAATTTTTTTTATATCAGATTTTTGGACATATTCGAATAACAAAGTTTTTGTTTTCATTATCATTTATTATATTAATAACAATTAGAACTTTTAATAAACAATAATTGATTTTGGATTAATGAATAGATAACATAATAGAATAAACATTACAAACAGATTTTTAAAATATTAAAAGATTATAAAATTATATCAAAGATATATACATATATTTTTACATGAATTTAAGTTAGTTAATAGCCAATAATAAGATTAGCATACTATGCAGCATATTAATATTATCTGAAACTTAGAGTTATTTGAGCCACTAGATATTTAAACTATTCCCTTTATCCACTTTTTTCTATTTAATGAAAATGCGGACTTAGTAGATACCTCAAAAATTTTCAATTTCAACCCATTTTGTTCTACTAACTTTTTTTTTCCTTCAAGTATGAAAATTTTTTTTCTTTGATTAATTAGGGTAGCTCAAAATTGCAATTCGTTGAGATCGATCATGTGATTTTAATGGGCTATTCTTTCATTATTTCGCTTTTTATAGATATGAGAAGAAAAATTTTTTTTAGCGCAAAATTTTTCATGCTTGATCTTGCATACGGTTGGTGCATATTCCCGGCTCGATGGCGTATTTGTTTTGAAAATGTGAGACCTGTACAAGCATAAAAAAAGGGATAAAGTTATAATCAATTTCTATCAGAAAAGGGTCCTGATTTACATTATGAAAATAGATCTGTGAATATATCATTTAAATAAATTTATGAAAAGCTTTTTTTCTTTTTTTCTTTTTTCAAATTTGACTTAAGTTGCCGCTGCAATTTTCTTATTTCACCGAAAAACAAATATTATTAAAAAAAGAAATAAAATGTGTAATACAGACAACACTTGTGATAACGTTCGAGGAAGAAGTAATTATTTCTCTTAAAAAGAAAAAAGCTTTTTTAATTGTTTTGTTCGTCGTAAAAATACAGCATATTAATAATTCAAAATTTTTAGTCATCGAATACTTAAGGAACGTTTTATTAAAGAGTGATAACACAACTGAAAAAGAAAAAGAAATTGACTTTGGTTTGTTTTCATTTAAAATTGAATCAAATTCCATTTTTACAAAAGATTTAACCAATATTAATTCATATTTTTAAATTCGTTATTTACACAAATCTATGTATAGAACAAGAATGCAAAGTATATAGAATTGCAGCAACTTTAGAATTTCTTGTCTTTCGATCATGTGGAGAAACCACGTCTGAACTTTATGAATTAACAATTGGAAGAAGGATAAGAGTGCTTCAAGATAAAGCTCATCGACGATTTAAACGCTACTTGCTCGATGGAAGACTTTCACCAGAAAGGTTTCTTCAACTAGCTGCCCATATTTAAAGGAAGGGATCTTTGCAACATCAGAACTTTATCTCATTTCGCGTCTTTCCAAACAACTTTTCACATTGAGAACCTCGCAGTTAAGAAACCAATTTTTTATTGCGAGTGATTTCTTGAGTTTCAACTTTGATTCCTTCCACCAATTATTTTCATCCCAATGATTGTTTGCAGAGAGAAAATCGACGACTATGTATTCAACTTTTTAGTTTATTCACCTTAAATGGATCTTTTTTTGATGATCTTTAAGCCCCTTACATATAAAGCTTAAATTCATCACTTTCAATTTCTCGCTTTCCACATATATTAAGTGATACAAGGCTTTTCAGCAAAGAAGAAACCTAGACTTCAACATTATAAACTTTGTGGATATACCTCTAGCTGTCAATCTACCTTCACCAAGAGAAATATTTTGGAAAGTCGAAATAGCCATGGAGTGGTAATTTTAATGTTTGCATCTACCCAATCAAATTCTATTTAGCTGTATGGGTTTTTCTTTATACCAAACATTTTGAAATCTGAATAAGGCTAAACACATAATTTTTCCAATAAAAAAAAAACACGGAAATCGATACGGTAAAAGTAAGCCTGAATAGGTACGATTATTTCAGGATTGTAAAAATTTAGTAGTTATCTTTTCACTTCTTTGATGCAAAATTTTTATTCGAAAAAAATTAGTAATAAACTTTTTTCATAAACTTAAATATTTTTAACGAAAATTTTTTTCATTTTAAATTTACGCGAATGACTGTAGGTCTGTAAACAGAAAAAGATATTTATACAAAGTTCAAATAATATATTATCGATAAATTACCAAACACTATTTATTTATATATATAATTTACAAAAATTTATTCCGGTTGAAAATTTAAATTATTGTTAAAATCTAAGATTTTAGGACTGTTTTGGGATTTGGTGCAGTTCCTTTGGTCTGAGGCATTTCTGCTAGCCAGCTAGGTGGGTTGATGCCAGTTTGGTCTTGAATTGTTGAAAGTAAGGGTGGCAAGGACTTGAATAAAATAAAATTGAAGTTGAATGCTTTTCATTCATGGTTGAATCAAAAAACAAATTGATTGATTCATTGATTTATCATTTACCTGAAATATATTGGCGATAGGGTTCGAAGAACTTCCTTCTGCTCCAGTATTCCAAACCGTGATCTTTGGGCTCAAACCTCGAATGGCTGAAGCATTTTCTCTAGCCAACTCCGTGTAAATTCCGCGATCGATCATGACATACTGAAGTGCAGCGGCTGTATTGCCACCAAAGGCTTTGACTATGCTTTCTAAACCTTTTGCTTGAGCATTATAAATCTCAAGAAGACCTTCGGCCTCTTTCTGCTTACTGAACAATTTAGCCTCAGCTTCCTTTTGTATTTTATATAGCTTTGCATCAGCTTCCACTTTCCATGTATCGTATCCGGAAAGAGCAGCCTCATATTCTTTATTCGATTTGTATAAATTGCCATCAGCGATTTTCTGTGCATCAACAAGTTTGGCATCAGCTTTAACCTTGATTGCTTCATTTTCTTTAGTCTTTTGGTATAATTCGGCTTCAGCAACCTTCTGCGCAGTAAAAAGCTGGGCCTCAGCCTTTGCTTTCGATGCTTCAAGCTCGGCTGTAGCTTTTGCCACGAGAGTAACACGTTGGCGCTCAGTTTCTGACAACATACGACGCTCTTCAACTTCTTTCTGAAGCTCAGCTTCACGCATCACAGCAGCTTGGCTCGCTTCGATGGCAGCAATTTTGGTTTTACGTTCAAATTCAGATTTCTGAGTGGCATAGTTCATTTCAGCTTTTGCCACGTCCGCCTTACGTTCATTCTCGAGAACAACTGTTTCTGTTTCGATTTTCGCGTTTTCACGACGTGTTAAACCTTCTCTTTCTTTAGCACCAACGTCACCACGGTATTTAGCTTCGGCGACATCTACTTTAGCTTGATTCACAGCACCTTCATGAGTTTTCATTCGCTGTTAATCACAAAAAGTGAGATTGTGGTTAAATATGAACCGGAATCAACAACGAATTCATTTGAACATACCATATATGCAAAATATTCAGAACCTTGGGTATCTTGTAGCTGTTTAACATTGGCATTGTAAATGAAAAGCCCAAATTGTTCGAGTTCAGCCTGGACATTTTTGATGACTGAAAGATAAAGAAAACTGAAACTTTAGGTCCCTTGTAGATCGATAGTTCTATCTTCAAAACATGTTGAGGACAAAAATATTGTACTTTAGAATTTTTATTAGCTCACCTTGATCTTTGAAACCCTTTCTTGCTTGGAAAATCTCTTCCATGGTCATTCCGGCTGCAATAACTCTGGTCTCGCCCTATTATTTTTGATCGAAGAGTATCATTTAAGAAAAAGACAAATTTTTATGGAAATTTTGACTGCCAAATTTTGTTACTCACCTCTATGATCCCACGAACAATATCTTGTACATGATCGGATTTCTTGTCCTTTGATGACTTTAAAATCAAATTAATCAGCATTCCTAAATGAAATGAAAAGTCTAATCACTTGAAAAATGAAAAATACCAATAATCTCGCATATCGGGTAAGAGAGCTAGGTTCATCTTTTGGACCGATTGTGAATACAGCAGGTAAGTTGAACTCCAACTTTTCGGCACTCATTGCCTGGAGATTCAATGTATAATTTGCGGGGGTTATGTCAAAGAATGAAAACCTTTGGCCAGGAAGTACCCATCCTTTCTTGCTCAATTTAAGATCCTCAATGAATGCCCCGGTGCGCACTAAATATTGATTTGGATTACTATGAAAGAATTTAGAGGAATTATGATGAAAATTTACATGTTAAATAGGGATTGAAACGAGTTAACCACGAAAATCACGGAAATATTACCTAATTCTATAACTCATTGTGAATTAAAATATTTTTTAGATTTTTAATAAACTGGAAAAGGAAACTATTTACTTAAAGAAATAACGGGGGGAGGGGGGGAGGAGGAATACGTGCAAAGACAATAATATTTAACTAATAATATCTCTTTTACAAGACTTTCTTTTTTGTTTTCAAAAGAAAATGAATTGAAGAAAAAAAATGAGATAATCTGTTAGGATATTTTTTCTTAATTTATATTTGAAAGAATATGTAGATTCAAGGAGAGTTGGAGGGTGTTAAAATGACGAAAAAATCGACCATGAATTTATATGTTTAAAATCTTAATTGAAGCTTGTGACATTTGAGATCGTATGTCTCTCGCATTGTGGAAAATCCAAAAATGCAGTCAAACATTATATGGATTCGGAATAGAAAAACGTTTTTGGTTTTCTATTTAAAACCGTCAATGTATCACATTTGTAACCGAATTTATCAAATCAATGAATGCTTTTAATTAAAAAGCTATAGATTTTAGTAAATGAAATCCTTGGGATGTGTTAATACCATCAAAGAGAATTTGAAACTACCAAATATTTTTAGTAACGTCAGCAGATGCTTTTGTTTTTCTTTTGATTACTATTTTATTTGTTCTATCTCCGAAATCGGAATAGTTTCAAAAACTTTATGAATTTTAAAAAGCCCAATCACACTATTCTTTTAGCCTGCAGCCTGCGATAGTAAAAGTAGATAAAGTTTTTTGCCTTTTCATAATCCTTCTAAATTTAGTATCATGACAAAGAGGCAAAATGGGCAATCAAGTTTTTATTATTATTGTTATTTAGAATCTAAAAAAAACTTTTTATTCATGTGGTTTTTTGAGTATGGGATCCGGGAAATTAGGTGCTTGTGTCTTTGAGGATTTTTATTTCTTATTATTTGTCATTATGTTCCTTGATTTGATCCGTATCGATTGAATTTTACGAAACTTGTTTTTCTCATTGGAAAAATACTATTATAAAAAATAATAATAACGGACTAATTGATGAAACTCGCTAAAAAGGTGGTTAAATTTCTCACAGTTTTTAGTGGTACGATAGAATATTGTCAAGGAAAAATCATTCAAAGCTTTTAGCTTGGCACATTTTTATTTTAGGAAAATTGATAATGTCAAATTGAAAATGACTTTCTAAAAAGTAATTCTCATTCAAAGAAGCAATGAATTCAAAACGTTTTATTTTATTTTATAAATTCTTTTTTGAGAAACTTGGTTGAAAACATCGCAAATATCCTTGAAATTTGCAAGAGGACATAAATTGAATGGTAATTTCTTTTTGTCAAACATGTTTATTCTCCGCATGGAAAGAAAATGTTCAATCACATTTATTACAAATCTTTTTGATTTTTAAGATTTCCATTAAAATCTTCTAAAAGTAGCATCGCATTTCCGAATCAATTACAAAGTTTTGATTCAAAGCCGAATTATTGTTTTTACGGAGCACAGTAAAATTCGTTGTTTTTCTAACCCCTCTTTTATGAATAGCAGAATGGACTTCATAGGGAATGTATGATTTAATAAACCAATTGCTCGCCAACTTTCTTTTAAAGCAAAATTATCATCTGGCTACCATTGCCATCTTTTTTTTCATCTTGTTCTTCCTCTTCATAATCAGCAAGTATTTCGTTGTCTTCTTCAAAAGATGAATTTTCCTCCTCCTCTTCATAGTCAGTAGCCTTAATTTGTCTGAATTCTCGTTTTCGCCAATACTTTAACATATCAACAGCCACTCGAGCTCCTTTTATCGAGGCATGTTTCGAATCAAATAATTCTCCAGCATGGTCAACAAATATTGCCGAGGAGTTATCCTCAAATGCTGATAACTCGAATGCAAATTCGAGAGCCACCTCTTTATCATTGAAAAGTTTGTTGAGCTCAAATTGAAAATTCGTTTGAACATCCATATAAGTATATACAATATACACTTGGTCACCATCTGCCGTTTTTAATGGATATTTAAAATCAGGTTTGATTGGTGCAACTGCAATTCGCCAATTATCTAATCCTTCTTGTTTCTCATCAAATGATTGTTGTTTTTGATGTTTTACAAACTGTGGTTCACTTGGGCTACCTGGCTCGCCACTAAAAAAAAATCCATAATCAATGGCTTCTTGATATGTAGTTTGTTGGTCATAGGAGGTTCCATGAAACATGATGGTAAAGTCGTCAGGGTCATCGAGATATGAATAGGCAATGTAGAATAATCGATACTTAAGTCTACTAAACACTTGTCTTTTCCATGCAGTGGCAGGATTTAAACTTGGATTGGCCAAAGTTTGTACCATGATTAAAGGTTTCATTATAGCATCTATTTTTTCGGAAGTTAATTGTCGGTAAAAGTCCCTCCATAGGTCCAGAGAGGAATTGATGAAATAGTAAACAGGTTTATAAGTAAGACTGACTGCGATAACATCCTCGACTTCTAAATATCCAAAAATTCTTTCGGCTATTTCAAAACCCACTGGTAGAAATGTGTTTGGTTTAAGTTTGGCGAGTGATCGAATACTTAATTGGAGGGTTTTGACCCGCGATCTTTGAGATGAATTGGTTAATTGCTCTTCCTCTAAGATTTTCCCAATAAATTGATTTTAAAATAAAACCAATCATTTCTTAGTGTTTTGTCACAAGATTGTCAAGAAATCTAAAGCAAAAATTTTCGTTACCTGCAATTAGATTTCGTTTTTTGGCCGCAATTAAACTACCCGACAGTTCAGAGGACAATAATCTAGGTTGAATATTATTCTCAAGTAATAAAGCCTTTTTTGGCAAGGATCTTTTGGGAAATGATTTTATCGCACTTTGCTTTTGTTTGTTTCGAATATTTATATAAGGTAGTTTGATACTTTTACCAAGCCCTTGAAGGGATATTGTATGGGCATCTTCACCTCGAACCCATTTATCATCAATCTTGAACAACCTTGGTATTTTACTCTTCGAAATCTCTGGTACTTTTGTTGTTGTTGTTGTTGCCGCCGTCGTCGTCGTCGTCGTCGTTGTTGTTGTTGTTGTTTTCGTTGTCGTCTCGATCAAACTATAACGCCTCCAAAACCCATTTTCATCTCGCACAATCCTTTTTAATTTTGGATTTTCATTGTTTATTCCTTTTATGACAACAGAATTGGAGATTGTCTTGGGTACGGACCGACTATTTCGTTGTTTATTTTTATGAATTAACTGCCTGACCTTTTTCCCTCTTTCAATTTTTGCCTTTTTAAATGATTCAACAATTCCTTTATTGTTTAGAATTTTCTCATCGTCCGAATTCTTTGTTGATATTGGTCTTTTAAGGTTCAATGGCATCACAAACTTTGATTTTCCCTTTTTTTTTTTGAGAAAACAAATATTGATAGTAGAGTGTTAGGGAACAAATGTGAGAATTTTTTCAAAACAAACGTAGCGGGGGGCAATGATGATTGCTTATTTATAACAGACTTTGATAATTGTGTATTGTTTCTCCTTTGAATTAATTCAAATTTATCTTATTTGATGCGAAAGATATAATTATGATCAATTAAGAAAAAGGAGATAAAAAAACCTTTTTTTATTATTTTTTTGAAACAATGAAGAGGGGGGAGAATAAAAATTTGGTAGTTATTTACTTTTGATTATTTTATTGTGACTAAACATATTTTTTTAACTTGGACATTTTGAATTTTATTACTACATGTACTACTACAACATGTACATGTATATCGAATACTTACCAGAAAAAAGGGTCATCATCATACATAATTACCCAATATTGTAATGATGCAGTTTTTTGTCAAACTTCATCTATTGTTAACAATGAACCACGAGTTTATGATATCATTTAAATACGGAGTAACTAACCCTAGATAAATTAAACATGATCAAAATTATTCAAAAATCAGTAAATGTAAAATGAAATTTAATCAAATAATAATTATCATTTAATATATATAGAAATTTGTATATAAAATAGTTTTTCTATCCACTTTAAAAGTAGCATGCAAGATATTTTTTCAAGATAATAATGCTCAGTTTATTAAACAACTGCTATTGTTTAATTAAAGAAACAAAAAAAACCTCCTTCCCTTTCCCCCCCCCCCATTTATTTGATAACACTTTGATAGTCTACACAAATTCCTGATCTCAAACTTCCGATTTAAGTTATTAACTCGGAAGTTTGGGCACATGAATCTTTAGAATTAATTAAGGAGTGAAAAGTTATCAGTGATGATCCCCCCCCCCCCCCCAAGGAATATAAATATCACATGCTACTTTTAGTCACCTGATGATTTAGATTTATTCGAATGTTTTCACAAATTGATAAAAAATTTTTGTTCTTCAAAGATTTAATGAACGATCAACTATTCCATAAAAAAATTAGAATCGAATCTTCATCTATTTTCAAAGATGATATTTCGTCGTCAGCAGAATCCTTGGAAGATGAAGGCTCGGTCATTATAATAGAAGCCTCAAGTGATGAAAGTAGCCGCCGATTCAATCAAGTAAAGGTCGTGATTGAAACGAAAGATAAACAGAAAGATTCAGATGATGACTATTTTGAGGTGGAATCTGTACAAACACAAAATGATAGCATAGAAAGTGATAGCATGGATGAAGAAGAATTTGAAATCGAATACATTCACAGCCACTCCGAGAAGAAGGTTTGCTACTGTTGATGAACTGCTTATTAAATATTTAGAAATTATAAAGTTTTGAATTTTTGAATATAGGGACGAATAAGCTATCTTGTTACATGGAAAGGTGGGATATTTCCGAGTTCTTTCTTTGAGCATAAAGAAATTTTTGTTTTATATGTGAAATTTATAAAAATATATGTAAATGGTATATTTCAAAGGCTATACCCAAGATGAAAATTCTTGGGTACATGAAAAGGATATAAAGTAAGCTTTTTCTTTTTATAATATCCCATATTCCATTCAAAAAAAAACTTACGAATCACATTGCCATTTCGTCAAGTGCTAAAAATCTCATTCAGGAGTATTGGGAAAGAGTTTCTGGAATGAGTGATGAAGGTATTTCTAAAATATTTTTAGTAGTCAGAAAATTTTTTAAAGCATAAATTAAAATTCACCTTTAAACCAGAACAATCTTGATTTCATTGTTTCAAGACGACCAATATGAAGGAAGTGATGAAGATGAAAGTGACAGCAAAGTCCATGAGTTACTTTTGATTGAAAAAAAATTTGAATCAATAGAAATGGTCTCACCTGATAATGATACCGGTGAATTAAAAGTCTTTGTCAAGTGGTAAAACTTTAAAAAAATTTTGTCTATCTGCTTGTTGGGAACTTAATATCAACCTTAAATTAAATTATTCATAAAGGACTGATGGAACCATATCGATGTTTCAAAATGAGTACGTCAGGGAACGATGGCCTCAGAAGGTAATACTCAACCTTTAAAAGATTCTTTTTTGTGTTCCCTTGTAAATCTTATTTCTAGGCTATTTTCTCAAAACAGTTGATCCAGTTTTATGAGAATCAATTGAAGTTTTACCCAAACCCAAAGAATATGAAACCTTCCAACAAATCGACGACTCCATGTCTCATGAATCAATGATTTTCAAGAGTTTATCAATTTTCGGGATATTTTATATATGTCGGTGAATAATGTGTTAGTTAATCTTAATTTTTAGTTTCGAATGATTTTTTTTCGCTCGAATTCAATCTTTTAAATGAAACTTACATTAAATTCTTGCTAGTTTAAAGTTATACCATAAATTTTTAACTAGCAATCAAACTTTTTTCTTTGAAAAAACTAATGACTTATGAATGTTTCTCGTTCTGGAATAGAGTTGAGGAATTAGTAGGTTTAAAATTGTTAAAATGAAAAATTGGAATAAATCATTTGAAAATCAGATTTTAGTGAGTTGGTTACATCTCAATTTTACCTTTTTGTAATTTTTATTCATTAATACTATATCATAATTATTGAAAGTGATTCAAGCTGATTAAATCTTATAAAAATTTGATTTTGATACCAAAAAAAATACAAGATATTTTTCTATGTTTTAAAATTGAATCACAAAAATGTTAAAATTCAAAAGTTTAAATTGAAAATTGAGTTTATGGATCAATGATCAAGCAGCTTTTTTTGCTTTAATTACAATAATTATGTATTTTAATTTTATTTAATATAATATAATATAAGAATACTTTCAGTTCTACAAACAAACAAAGCAAAGAAAGCAAACAAAAAAAAAGAAACAAAAATTTGACATAAAAATATTGAAAATAAGTGTTCATTATCAAAAAAAAAAAAAAAAAGGTTATTTATGACTAAACATTAAGCTTCTAGCTACTGAAAACAGAAAAAATATAATTAATTTAATTGAAAGAATTAAGTTTGAAATATTTATTTTTTATTTAACAAATAATTAAAAAATATAAAAAAGTTTATAAAAAATAATACAATTGTTATAGTTTTATATTTTAATTAATGTTTTATAAAATTCTGTAACAAATATTGTTTATTTAAGAATTATTTATTTAAATAAATTACAAAAAAACAAGTTTTTTTGTTTTTTAAATTAATTTTAATAAATACAAATAAAAAATTTATAAATTAATTTAAAAGTAAGTAATTTTTGTTTATAATTTAATTAAAAAAGTTAAAAATCAAGTTATTATCGATTGAATAATTTATTTGAATAATTATTATATTTTCTAATAATTAAATTTCTAGTTTTAATTTTTTAATTTTTTGAAAATTTAAATAATTGTAATTGTTTATAATTATACATTTCACACAATTAAATATTAAATATTTTAATTGATATATATAAAAAAAAATTTTTAATAAGTATTTTTTAAGGTTTAAAATTCAAATTTTGTTTATTTAAAGTTATTAAATTTTATTATAAAAATTAATTTTTAATTTGTTTAATAAATTGTATTTATCTTAATTATTATAAAAAAAAATTAAATTTTTAATTAATTTTAACAAAATATTTAAATTATAGCAAATTTTTATTTGTTATAAAATTCAAAGCATTAGTTATATTTTAATTATTACAAAATAAGTTTGCAAATAAAGACTATATATATCTATTATATTATTCTATAAGATTTTTTGAAAACTTTGTAAACAATTTTCTAATTGACATAATAAATATTATTTTGGTTTGTGATTTTTTTTTGTTAATATTTATCTAAATGTTTTTTATTTTTATAATAACATATTGCTGTTTATTATTGCTAATAAAAAGTTTTATTTTAAAATAATTAAATCTTTAAAAGATTTGGAATTATGTTTGTAAGTTAATTATTAAACAAAAAAATATTTATTTATTTAAACTACTTTTTATTATTAAAAAAATTTCAATCTAAAAAATTTAATATTATATTAGTTTAAGAATATTGTTGCTTATTTTAATTAAAATTTTTTTAAAAGTTAATTAAGTTTGGTTTTATTGTATTTAATTTATATAAGTTGAATTGTTTTGAATTTACAATATGTATAAATAGTTTTGTAAAATATTATGGTTTTTTTAAATCTGTTAAAAAAAAGCTGTTGTTTTCTTTGTTTGGGTATAAAAGTTAAAATATAATTTGCCTCTCCCAGTTATAAGTATATTAATTCAAGATAATAATATCGATTTTATTTCCGCATTCAGTAATTATCTCAGAGAATTAGTGGGATTAATCCTAATTGCCCATCATGGTTTACAAATAATTGCATTTAGTAATGGAAAATAGGAAATTATTTATTAGTTATTTTTTCGCTTAGCTTCATTGATTAAACAAAGATAAATAAAGATTTTTTTTCAGCTATAGAATATATATCATTCAAAAATAGAAAGTAACAAAAAGTGATCAACCAATACTAAACTATATAAAGATATCCCCATTATGATTGATGAATTAGGATACCATATAAATCATATTTATTTCAGATTAATTTTTAGTCGAGTTTGAGCTAAGGGATAGAAAGGCAAGATGTAAGTGTGGATTACCTGAATTTGAGTCTAATGCTAAGTTGAATAAGCACCCTAAATCAAAGTATAGAGAAAGGAGTAATAATTATGATAATAATAATAGGGATACCTCGGATTCAAATTGTTCTGATTCCAACCCATCTGGTTTTGATACTTTACCCATTAAAAAAGATACACAAGTCTAAAAAGAAGCGAAATAAGAACAAGGTATATTATTGTACAAAGGTACGTAAAGAATTTTTATAGCGGAGCTAGTGTCTTTGACACATGGAGCAAATTACATCACGTTATAATGAGGCGATATCATGTGTAGATTTAGCATATAGAAGTTCGTGGGTCATGCATAATTGCGTAATTTTACAACTTTGAATAATCGTTATTTTTTTTCATTTTGTATAAGCATTTTGCAAGAAAAAAAGAAGTGTGAGAAGTTACATTAATAATCAGTATGCGCATATATATATACAATGTTAATCAATTGGCACCAATCACGAAGCGCATTACATGAGGTGGCTCGATGTCATATGATAAGTGTTTGAATGTTTCATTATATACTAAAATAACATAATCCCAAAGTTTTGGTAATAATGACAAAGTTTTGGTAATAATGACAAGATTGACACATTCCTTCCAACCAGCTGATTTTTCATCCTGGTCAGGCACACGTCAAATCTATAAAGAATAAAATGTTAGTATTTGTGAGAGTCCAATTTGGTTATTCAGATCTCATGTATAATTGAAATCTTGATAATTTTTTTTCCAGAAATAGTTGCTATGGTGTGAAAAATTACTCAATATGTGAAAATAATAGTGATTTACAGCTTCGGTGGCTTTTTTTTTACAGCACTATTGTCAAGCACTCCCAAGTGAATCAAAGTTTTGCCCTTGACATCCATAATGTATTCCAAATCCACGATGTTATGAAAATGTACCATTTTACTGAGCACACGAAGATCTCCACGTGCAGACATTATCAATCTGATCTTTTCATTTCAAGAAATTTGAATGGTAATATTTAACGCATTTTGTTGTTTGTTATTTTAAAAATCTATTGGTTGCAATTTTATTCATCTTGATCAAAGGTAATGGTATACATTTCTTCTCTTTTATTCTCAATCACCAACCAAAATCGATCTACAAACTCTTATTTTTTTCTTTACAACCATAAAATAAAATAAAATGTTTTTATTTTTGTTAATAAGTTTAATAAATTATATTAGTATCTTGGCATTTTTTTGTTTATATAAAATTTAAACAAATTTAGTTTAAAGAAAACTTTTAATAATATTAAATTTTTTTTGGATCTGGTATTAAAAAAAATTATTTCAAAAAAAAAGTTTAATTATTTGGTTTTTGTTATTTTGTATTTTATTATTATTATTATATAAAAATAAGTTTTATTCTTAAAAGTATATCTGTTAAATAAAAAATAATAATTAAAAAGCATTTAAAAATTAAAACTGGTTTTTTTAAAAACTTTTTTAATAAAATTGCTTATTATATTTTATTATATATATTAACAAATACAATTAAAAAATAAGTTGGTTTTTTAATTTGTTATATTAATATTATAATATATTATTATAAAACTGTTTTTTTAGTATGTTTAATACTTAAAATTCTAATTTAAATTATGATTAATTTTTTGTAAATTTTTTACTTTTAATTATTTAATATTGTTATTGTTATAATAAAGAGTTTTTTATTAAAATTATTAAAATTATTTTTTTTATTTTTATGTTATAATATATCTAATATACTTTTTTTAAAAATTAATTTTAAATTTTGTTTATTGCTATTAAAATCTTTTTTGAAATTAATTTTGTAATTGTTTAAAGTATTTTTTTAATCTAAAAATATAAAATATTAATAAAAATTAAAAAACTTCTTTCTCTTTTTTGTCCAAAATTTCCAAAAAAGAGTCTAAAGTTTTTTCGAAAGAAGTTTTTTTACAATTCAGTACAATAAATCAAAACCATTTTTCGATTACGAGGCCACTATTGGCTCTGTTATTGCTGTTATGAAGAAGGCTACCAAAGTTTCTGGTCCTGAGGATGGTTTTAAGACAGTTGCTTTGAGAAAGAAGAGAAAGGGTGGTGTATTGGCAGAGAGTGTTGATGATAGTGAGGTTGCTGATAAAGCTCTTGGTAATCGTTCATGGGGTTCTGAGGCAAGTGACACTACTAAATCTGAGAGTATTGACATGGAGGAGGAGTGCTTGGTTGAGGAAACCAGTGTTGACTATAATAAGAATGGTGCTTTCACAGGAAGAGATTCTGATCAAACGCCTAAGAATTTGTGTGTAAAGACCAAGAAAGTGTTAGGGAAGCCTTTGGGTGTGATTGATTATGGTACTGTCAATGTAGATGATGATGTGTTGGATGATTCCTTCCTTTTCCCACCCCCTTTGTCTATCAAACCATCCATTCAAGTGCTTGTTTACAAGTCCTTTGCTTTGAATATTAATCTTGTGGCTGTTGCTAGGAAATCATCTTAGGAGAAATTGAACTTTGTCAGAAAAATTTTCTCAGATGTGAATGGTTTTGGGGGGAGCTTCTGCTTCCTCAAAATTTGGTGGTATCATCCAGGCATCTTTCACTTCCGAAAAGGCAATGATGGTAGCTGCTCAATTGGCAAATGATCATGGTGTTGTGGTAAACACCGATCTTAAGCACTCCATCAACAATCATATAAATCAGACAATTGTGTTGAAAGAAATTCCTGTGGGAACTTCTATCGAGGCAGTGCATGCAGCCATTTCTGAATTTGGGCTTATTAAGTCAATCAAAATGCAGTTGGTCGGTCTATGGCAAAAGGCAATCATCGAATTGGAGGATCAAATTCAGGCTAATCTCTTGGCAGCTAAGTGGTCTGTCTTTATTGGGAAAGATGCAGTGTGTATGGCTCGAGCCAATGTTAACAAACAAACGTGAGATGTCAGAGATGAGTTCAGGGCTTTGCTTTGCACTCTCCCTATGGGCACTACCGCTTATGATCTTTGGAACTTCATTGGTTTGGTTGGTGGGAAAACATGTGTTATTGAATGCAGTTCTGTCAGTTATGTCCGGGCACGCTGTGCCACTGTGTGCTTCGATTCTGAGGGTAGCCTTATTCAGGCAATGGTAAACACTTCTGTTATAAAAAGTGTTGGTCTCCATTGGTCTCATTTGACTGCTGCACTGTGCTCAATTTGCAGAAATTCCAGTCATACTTCTCTTGCTTGTCATACTGCTGGTGTGTCCTCAAGTCCTAGAAGCAAAAGAGCTCCTCTTTCAGCTCAGGATCAGCTCCGTCTGGCTAAGATATATGAAAAAAAATCTGCTCCTGTTTCCCGCCCTTTGGCTTTCAGTGGAAAAACCTGGGCCTCCATGGTTGGTAAATCACTTCTATTGGCACCATTTAGTGGTTCGGCTCAATTTGGTTCTGTATCTTATGGTAAACCTCTCTTGACTGTTAGTGATGAATTGGAAGACCATTTGAAGAATATTGAGAGCAGTCTTGTCAGTCTTGTGGGACAAATTGGTAAGTTGGCTAAGAGGTTGGACTCATTCATGCTGGCAGTTTCCTAGCCTAGCCCTGGATGTCAGCTGCCAGTGACCCTCCCATCACAGAATCAAGGGGAGGATATAATGATGGAAGTGGGTTCGGATGATGCCACTAGTGACAAGACTGCTGCTGTTACAGGTTCAACTGCCTCACCTAAGATTGTGAAATTGGAAAACATGTTGGAAGATCTCTCTGCTTTGGTCATAAGCCTATCGGCGCGCTTGGATGGTTTGGCTTTGGCAGGTGGTGCTCTTTCTCTACCTCTTTCTCAATGAGTGATCTGGTGTGGAAAATTGCTACGTGTAATGTTCGTGGGTTGAACAACCCTGCGAAGCAAGATGATGTCATTCATTGGCATAGGAATATAAACAATTTAGTTTCTATTTTTACTGAGTCAAAGCTTAAAGGGAAAGTTCATCCGTGGTTGGCCAACAAATTTAATGGTGTTCGGGTTTTTACTTCTGGTCTGGATTCTGGTTCTTTGGGTGCTGGAGTGTTAATCGTCATGAATTCTTCTTTAGCAAAGCACATCTGCAAGATTTCTGAGGTGTCTGGTCGGCCCCTATCTATCAAGTTGTTGTTCAGAAATAAACTCTCAGTGTCTATTTTGGGGATTTATGCTGGTGCGTTAGCAGTAACTCGGTTTTCTCAGACTGGTGAGATCAACTCTCTCATTACTAAAGCCGTTAATGAGTTCTTCTTTGTTATTCTTGGTAGTGATTTTAATGAGGATGGTTCACACAAATGTGCCAGTTTCAAGAAATGTTCTGATTTGGGTTTGGTTAACTCTCTGGGGGGGGAGCTTTTTTGTAAAGACACCTACTTAGTGCAATTCTCGTGGTATTACTAAGACTATCAACTACATGTTTGTTTCTTCTAATTTGGTTGGTGTGGTGGTAGATCATGGTGTGGATGGTGTTAAGGAATATTTTGATACCAATCACAAGGCTGTTTATGTTTTTGTAGGACTGGGTGGCCTGCTTGATGTTTAGCTGAACTCAATGTGCAAGCAGGCCAATAGGAATCATTGGAAGTATGATATCAAAAATGCCAGTGAGATTAAGTGGTCAGAATTCAGGGATGCTATGGCTGCTAATGCTGTTATGTTCTTGAATAAGTTTGTTGCGGCTAAGCAGTTTTCCGATTTGGATGCAATATGGGACATTGTTCATAAGGTTGTAGTGCTTTCTGCTGGTGGGACATTCAAGAAAAAATGGTTCAAGGGTTACAATAGTGTTTTTAATAAGGTTTCGTTTAGGTTTCATTGTCTGGAGCTGCTGGTGTCTAAGCTGGTTAGGAATTCTCGCTTGGTTTCTGGTGGGGATTTTGCTTCTTTGTTGGAGACATGGGATAAGCTTGATTCTTCTGGTGTGTTAGAAGTGAAGTCCCTGTTCCTTTCAGGTTCTGGTTTTGATCACATTCATTCTGTACTGGCCAAAGCAAGGAAGTTATACCATGCTTCTAAGTTGTTGGAATCCAAATGTGCTGAGAATTCTTCAATCAAGCAGGCTATTAATAAGAGAATGGAGAGTTTTGAACTAGATAAAGGTCACATCATTAGGAGTGTCTTGGAGTGTCCCTTTCACAAGGTGGTCTTAGATCATCTGGTTGTGAGAGATGAGTTGGTTTTAGAGCCTAAATCTGTTAAATCAAAGGTAGATGAAATCATGGAAGATTGGACTAGAAAGCATCAGGTGATTGATGATGTTTTGGATGATTGGCGCCTCCAATATCGGCTGCTGGAGTATGTTTTTGATGGAGCTTTTTCTGGTGTTATGTGTTCGATTGAGTATGATAAGTTCTTTGAGGTGGTTTCTGATCTTCTGGATAGTAAAGCGGCTGGTTTGTCAGGTATTTCAAATGAGCTTTGGAAACATTGTAATAGGTCGGTTTTAGATTTGCTGTTGGTGCTTTTGAACTCTTGTTTGTCTAATGAATCAGTGCCCAGCCCTTGGAAGGAAGCATGGGTCTCAATGATTCCCAAACCTTATGAGTGGGAAGATGTTTTGACAAACACACATCCTATTGCTTTAATCAAAACGGCTTGCAAGATTTTCTCCAAGATCTTTTTTGACAGGATTTCTCTGGCATACAGTACTTTTGACGTGCTTCGGGGGGACAATTTTTTGGTTCTTAAAGACACAACAACCCAGTCTCCTATTTTTGCAGTTGGTTTGGTAGTTGAGGATGCTTTGGAAAAAAACAGAGAGCTTTGGCTGGTTCTACAGAACATGCGAAAGGCGTATAATTCAGTTGGCTGGGAGCATCTCGAGAAGAGTTTGGTCAGGATTAAGATGTATAGCAAATTTATTCAGTTTTTTAGTGGTATTCATGGGGATTGTACCAACCGAGTTATGACTGATTTTGAATTGACTAGTGGTTATCGTGTGCATGATGGTTTGGACCAGGGAGAGGTATTTTCTCCTCTTCTCTGGCACATATTTTATAATCCTTTTTTGTGTGAAGTCAAAAGACAGGAGAGTGTATGTGGGTATAGGTTGAATTCTCACTTTGTTTCCAAGAATGGTCGTTCCAAATCCCAGGCCAGGTTTTCTTCTTTTTTTGCCACTGGTGCTTTTGTTGATGATACAATTTGGGTTGGCAGCAGTCAGATGGCTACTCAACATATTTTCAATATTGCTAGTGAATTTTTTTGTGTCAATAACATCTCTATTAATAGTGACAAAATGGTAGCCATTCTTATCAATAGCAGAATTAGCAATCTCTCTCTTTCTATCAGCAGTTTGCCCATTTCTATTGCCAAAAAGGGAGAACCTCACCAATATCTGAGCATTTTTCTATCGACTGAGGGTCTTTCGAAGCCTAGCTTGATTAAGATGCATTCGGATGTTCGCTTTTTCACCAATCTGGTGTTAAGGAAGGCGGTCTCAGATAAGCAGTTCTTGTATTTGGTGTTAGCAGTTCTGCATCCAATAGTCAGCTATAGAACTCAGTTCAGTTTTATTCCTGTTGGCGTGTGCAACAAGTGGGATGCTCTGATTTGTAAAGGCTTGAAGCTCAAGTCTGGTTTGCCGCTTGACTTTCCTAATGATGTGATTTATCACCCTTCATTTTATGGTTTAAAGTTTTTTTTTCAAGTTCAATCTGAGAGCAAGGTTGCTTCCCTTGTCGGTTTTGTGAACTCTGGTGGTATCTTGGGTCGTTTGTTTTCTCACAGGTCTCATGACTTGTAAGTTCTGTGTTGGTGTCCTGTTCATCCATTGAGTTCTCCTGTTCATATTCGTGTCAATGCATCTAATAACTTTCTGGCAGACATGGTTTGTGTTCTTCTCGATTACAGTTTGTCTCTGGGTGGCTCTTTAGTTGGTTTCTTTCGGTCTCATGGTGGAGTGCCTATGTCTGAGGTTTTGGGTGAGTTAAGATTTTTCAGGTTTCTTCCTTCCCTTCGACGGTATGGTATTGCCTTTGTGGATCAACTTTGTGACTGTCATGGTGCTGTCTTTAATTGGTACACTTTCAAGTGGTGGAAGAGATTGGACCCCCGTGGTCCAGTTCCTAAGTGGTTCAAGCTTTCTGTTTTGTTTCTCAATAGTGTGAGATCTTCTCGTGCTCAGTCTTTAGTTTTGGGTAATGGTGGGCCTTCGAACATTTTTGAGCCTGGTGATTTTGTATCTGTTTGTGATTGTCTTTTGGCGGCCAGTGCTAACAGCCTGTCAGTATATACGGATGGGTCCCTTAGTAATCTAGGCACAGTTGGCTGTAGAGCTGGTGCTGGTGTTTTTTTTGAGAACATTGGTTTGGGTTTGGGTGTTAGTGTGTTGGATTTGATGTCATCTACTTTGGCGGAATTGCAGGCCATTGCCTTGGCTATGGAGTGTGTTCCCTCATCAAGCTCTGTCTGTTTATTCTCGGATAGTTAATTGGCTTTGGATGCTTACAGGTCGGAATTGGGTCTGGTGTATCCCAATTATTGTAATCAGTGTTGGGTTGAACGTCATCATATTGTTAACGTGATTCGCAGTAAGAAGTTGAGGGTTAGCTTTCACAAGATAAAAGATTATTCTGGTGTTTCGGGAAACAAGCATGCTGATGCAATTGCTGGTGCCGCTTCTCTCTCCAATTGATATCTTCCTTCTCACTTGAGTGAGCATTTCTTATCAGCTGATGGTGATATTGTTTCTGGTAATTTGAGACATTTTGTACGTGATATTTATCATTTTGTTTGTCGTGCACAGTGGGAGGTTGGTTTTGGTTCTGGGGTTTTGGTGAGCAGCTTGTCTTCTGAGGTTGATTGGCCTTGCTTATTGTTGGTATGGCATTCTGATTTGCACATGGCAGCAGGTTTCACTAGCAGGTCTATGTCTAGTGTGCATACTTACTTTATAAAGTCTTTACACCATCGGCTGCCAGTTGCTGTTCGAAAGCACCTCTATAATAGACGTTATTCTAGTGTGTTGTGCTTGTATTGTGGTGAGGTGGAGATGTCAGATTATGTGTTCTCTTGCAAGGTTAACGGGTCTGTTAAACGTCAGTTGTTGGAGTCTCATATAAAGTTCTGGAAGGTGATTTCTGGTTACCCTCATTCTTCCTTAGGAATATTGCAGCTGTTATCATCCGGTGTTTCTGATTCCTCTGTGTTCATGGCTTTTTTTAAGAGCTTTGTTTTTAATGGGTGGTTTTGCGAGGCTGTTTTCATCTTTCACAACCCCAAGATTGCTGTTTTGGAGACTGTCAAGTTTGTGTGCTCTCTTGGTCTTGCTTTCAGGGAGGATGTCTGGTTGGTCTGTGCTAAGCATCATGCATATATGAAGAAGAATGGACTGATCTCACTAGATGGTTCGGCCGTTGTTTCAGTTCATGGTTTGGCTTTGAGGTTCTCTGCAGGGGTAGTTAGATTACTTGGTGTCGCTAATGCTTTAGGTGTTCATTTTGGTTTTCACAAGTCTTGCTTGTTCTTTTCAGGTATAGGTGATTTGGTGTCAGTTCATATAGCTGCATAGTATTGTTCTAATCAGCCTGAATGGCTGGTCATGTGTAGATAGTGCATGATTCATGCCTAGTTTAGATCAACTTCTTGATGTATAGTGCTAGGTTGTGTTTGGATCTCACTCGTTAAAATAAAATAAAATAAAAAATTAATCTTTAAATAATTTTAATTAATAAATAATAATTTTGTTTAATAATAAATACAAAATAAGTTTTATAATAGTTTTATAATAATAATTCAATTTTCAATTAAATATTTATTTTAGAATAATTTTAGATTTTTAAATTTAAATTTAAAGCTAAAAATGTTTTTTCTTAATATTAAAATTATTATATATATATATATATGTTTATAGTTTTATAAAATAATTTATTATAATAATTTATTTTAATTGCTATTATAATATAGTACTTGCTGTTATTATAAAATAGTATTTGCTATTAACATTAACTGATAATTGTTATTATGTAAATTAAAATTTTATACTATTGTTATCTTTATTACATCTATATTATAAGGGGTTATAATACATAGAGCAAGTTAACTCGAATTAGTATTATTGTATAAAAAAAGGTGGATTCGTTTATTAGTGAAATTTATGATCAATGAAAAAAAATTATTTTAATATAAATAACCAATTAACGTGTACTGAAACATGAATAACATGTGCCGTATATCATTAATATCCGCTGATTAAATAATCCATCGGGTTGCAATCACCGATCTTCGATCAACAAATCCCATGCTATACTACAGAAGCAATTCGAAGGTCATGGACTAACTCATGGCATATGCATTTTCTTTGTGAAAAGTTTTTTTCGTTGTGGATTGCGTCGTCCATACCTAAATGAGGCCAGAAATGAACGG
The DNA here is from genome assembly GCA_016748015.1 of Geosiphon pyriformis. Lineage (NCBI taxonomy): Eukaryota > Fungi > Glomeromycota > Glomeromycetes > Archaeosporales > Geosiphonaceae > Geosiphon > Geosiphon pyriformis. The sequence continues at coordinate 395,037 of JAAOMT010000675.1, read as the reverse complement.
AGGGAAACGTTTTAAAAGGACAGTATCTCCACGTTATGCTTTTTCATTGCTTTTTTACTTGCGATATAACAAAGCTTTTATTTCTTCCAATTCGACTAATCAATATGTCTGCTTTTTTACACAACAAAATTCACAATTTTTTAATCAATGCTGAAGAGCGTCATATAAATGCCACCTCCGTTGTTCATCAAGGCTTAGAAGAAAACCCCTGGATTCCGAAAAATGATTTGAGAACGATTTTAAACCAAGTCGTTAATTATACTATCAATCATTTACGTGCGGATGGGTCTTCGCGTCGGCGAAAGCTTATTAAGATTCATTCACAGGTTAGCTATTGATTTTTTTTTATAAATTATTTCATTATATGATGATATTATGTGGTCGACTATAAGATTCACTACCGAAGATTAGCTCAATTATCCTATTTATCCGGTCCCGATAAACACTTGCTCACGATAGAGGGATATCTAAGCTATAGACTGTTACGCAGTAATGTAGTTTATCCTACTAACCTATTGTGAGAAAAGCTTATCGCCTCTACGGGGGATAAGAGGGCTATATTGTTGTGTAGAAATTTAGTATCACACAGAGTTTCATTGGCGTGACGGCCGCACAAAAATGATAACTTTGCATATGTTCTGATAATATATACATTTTTTTAATGATGGTTTTTTGAATGATGGTTTTTTTTAGTACTGAAAACTAATGTATATCTATTTTTTAGTTTGAAGATGCTTTCGAGGGAGTCTCCACATTGTACGATCTTGGAGTTGTTAAAACAACTAAAGAAAAGCCTCTTAGCTCGGACCAAATCGAAAACAATATGAGTGAGCTTAAGAGGAAACTCCAAAGAGATACGGGCTCCCTATATCAACATTTATTATCTGGTGTAAATGGAGTATCAATTACGGAACTATCTTGGAAAGATCCTTTAGCCAGTCAGGTGGTTAGTGATGACTGCGAATTTGTAAATAACCTACCAGCAAATTTAAAAAAAGGATTTATGGTAAAGAATTATATATGTTTTCGGCTATGCTTTATTAACAATGTTAATGATATATAATTTGCATTAGAAACCTATCCGTAAAATGATACCTACATCTTTGTCAATGGTTGAAGAAAAGTGTGGAAGATTTGTACTTGGTTTTAAAAGGCATGAAACCAAGACGAAACCAGCTAAATTGATACACGATGGGGCTTGGAAAGAATCGAAAGAAGATATCGAATGCGTGGTTGATGAAATTCTTAATGTTTTGAAAGATATTTGGAATAATTCAGCATTCAGCCCGGAATTCGCAGAAACTTTAAATGAAGGGACGTATCAATCAACCGTTATAGTATCTGTCATCCGGGCGGCGTTGAAAAATCTTCCTTTTGGAGACTCCCTTTTTATTAGTACATCAGAGAAGCAAAGTATTGCAAGTGCTGATAGAAAGGGAGAAGGGCACACGGGAAGACGTCCAGATATTATGCTTGAAGTCAAATATCTGGAGACAGTTTTTGAACTTATGTACGTGGAATGCTCTCGATTAACTTGTACCTCACAAAAAAAGACCGACGATGAGATTAAGTTATGGCGAGAGACTAATGATGGACTATATTGGATACGCCAAACTCTTAAACCAGATAAAGATCAGTTTGGTGTTGTAGGTATACAAGTAGCAGGTAATGTATTGTACTTGAATCTTCTCTTACGAGATATGGTTAATGTACACCGATATTTCCATTTACAATCTGCTGAGATTCCCGTACAATTTTCAGAAGTAGCTGTTGTAACAAAATTTATAGAAACTTTGTTACTTCTACGTAATATAGTAATTACTAATTTATCCTTACTATACCATGCATCTGTTTCCTCATCGGAAAGACAAATGGAAGGGAGTACTACAGTTTCCACTCCACGACATTACTAGATTTTGTTAGATGTATTTTATTTTATATGTATTTTATTTTATATGTATTTTATCTTATATGTATTTTATCTTATATGTATTTTATCTTATATGTATTTTATCTTATATGTATTTTATCTTATATGTATTTTATCTTATATGTATTTTATCTTATATGTATTTTATTTTATATGTATTTTATTTTTATATTAATAAAGATGGTTCTGGAGATTATTTTTTTAAAGAATCGTTGCGCGTTATTTATCGGGTATATGATAGGATTCCTATGCTTCTTTTTTAACGTGAAAGTAAACGCTATTCTTCTCTTGCATAGCAAGACCATTTACGTGGATGAGTAGGACTTGGCTCTAAGAATAAAATCCTAACGGTTCATTGAAAAGTGTCGCTTTTGTCTTTTTTCTCCAATTAGTAATACATCATAAACCTTTTTTTCATTTCCTATATAAGTATGTCGCAAGAGAAACCGTCTTGTAGTGCCCACTATAATAAAAAATGTCTTAATAAAGAACAAAATCAATATTATTGATAGAGCAAAATGATCATACATCCATATTACTGTCGAATCAGAAATTTTGCGTGCCGTTCTTCACTTTCGACCCAAGCCAGGTACATTGTTATTTTTGATTAATACTCAGCGCAGATCGTCTCATCAGTTGCTTTTTCGTGTCTTTACTCTCATAAGTGATTGGTCAGCCATTCAAGTATTGTGTTGGGTAGGGATGTTAATCGGTCCGGTCCAGTCCTGTTTGGAACTGACGGTCCTTGGACTGTTTATGACGTGATTAAAAAATTACGATTTAATTATTGCCGTTAATGAGTCAGAGAGAATATTGGCATTATATATGAAAAAATGGTGTGTTCGAAATTCATAACTAATTCTTTTTGTCACGTATAAAAGAAAGTCGTGTCATGATCATTTTATAGTATGTCGCGTTCATTTTTTTTGTGTTCATGATAAAAATATCACAAACGCTGACCGTTAATCTTTGTATTACTAAATAATAAGGTGGGACGAACCTATAGAATCGTCTGTTTTATCACATGACTAAAATTACTGCGGGACCGATGGTCCTGAAGTTAGGACCGATTAACATCCCTAGTGTTGGGTATACTTAGTATGTCGTGTTTTCGAAAGTGCATAATCACCTCAATATTTTGTGGCTAGTTCAATAACAGTTTGCCGTTAGATTTACACCTTATGTTAAAAAATATATTATTAGCACCGGACTCAGCACGCAACTCGGGGATTGTGTACGAGTGACAAGATATGTTATATCAAGAAAGAATGGGGAAGTGTTTCACTTTGTTTGTCAGATCGCGTAGCGTCAGGGTGTATCAAAATTGTCGACGAGAGATCTATTAACTGAAACGTTAATTCGAGAGGCTAGGTTAGCAAGTGACGTCGAGGTATCAAACGTTCCTACGAAGAAATAATCAAGATAGGAAAACATGACGTCGACTTATCTCACGATGAATTAAAAATAGTTATTGTTTTGCCTCATAAGAATAAAAAAATGATATAATAAAGCATTTGGCATATTATATTTTAAAACTTTATTAATATTTTATCAATAATATTTAGAAAATATACTTTTAAAACAGTATTTTTATTTGAAAAAAAATTATTTGTTTTATATTGCTTTTTATTAAAACTTAAATTATATTATTAATCTATATTTTTTTAAGTTTAAAAATTATCAAAAAAAAAAATTTTTTTATAAATTGTGTTTTAAATTATATTTGTTATATAAGTTTAATTTGTAAATTTTTTTTATTGTTTTAATATTTATTTTTGAAGATAATTTATATATATTATTTGATTAATAATATATAATTGAATATGTTATTAAAATATTTTAATTTATTTTGTATTTTTTGTCTTGTATTTTTGGTTTGTTTTAGAATTTTGTTAAGTTATTAATAACTTTTTTTTTGTATACAACAAATAAAAAACAATATTAATAGGAAAAATAATTTTAATAATTTTAAACCTAATATTAAATAGTTAAATTTTTTGGTTATATTATATATAGATGATAAATACATAAAATAAATAAATAAGATAAATAAAAAATAAAAAAATAGAAATTTTAAAAATTTTTAAATTAAAACAATAATTAAAACTACTTAATAAATAAAATAAAAAAATAACAATAAAAATATTAACGAAAAAACACAATAAAATAACAGTAAATACATTAATAATAAAATTTTTAATAACAAATATCAATTATTAATATTTATTTATTCAATATATTATATATGCAAATTTTTTACCTTTTAAACTAATCTTTATAAAAAAAAATTAAATTATTTCTAATTTTAAAATAAAAAATATGCTAAAATTAAAATTACTTAATTTTTTATTTTATAGTTTTAAAAATTTTATTTATGAAAAAAATTTAATAATTAAAAAATTTTTTTAAAATTTTATATTATTTATATAATATATATATAAATACAATTTAACAAAAAACAAAATAATAAACAAGATTTATGCTTAATAATTTAAAAGCTAACAAATTCTAATAAATTAAAAAACAAAATTTAAGATAAAAAACAATTTTTTAACAAAACCCAAATTAAATTCATTTTTTCACTTAAATCTTATTGTGTAAAAGACACTCATGTACAATAATAATTTTAATTAATTGTACAGGTCATAGTAATACAATAATTGCAAAAAATTATTAAGGAGCATTATTATTAAAATGCAATCCTCAATCTTCAAGTATTTTAAGAACTTGAAAAAACAATAAAAAAATAATAGAATACGTTTTACACAAAAAAGTATCTCGTGATTTAGTATTATAAATGTTCAATCGACTTCAAATTGTAATTGTTGCAAACAAAAGGGAAATACTAAATATTAAATTTTAATTTATGCAAATAATTTTAATTTTTTTATTAAATAGTTTTAATATTTTAAAAATAAAAATAAAATATTAAGGTTGTATGTCAACGCTCTTTTATTGAAATAATTGTTTTTGTTTAAAATAATCAAAATTATGAAGAGAAATTGTATTTGATCAAGTATATGACATACATACATGCATTATTTAATAATTTACTCGTGTTTTTTGTTATTCAATACACTTCTAATTACATCTGTGGTAATTTAACTTGTAATGAATTTGTACAATATTAGATCATTTTTCCCAAAGTTAAATATAATTCCCCAAAGAAATTCAATCCTATTTGACTGTGACATGTATATTATTATTATACGTATTCAATTATAGTAAACTTATTTATGATATGGATAAAAATATCTTTATTGTAGATTATTCAGTAACTTTTTTCTGTTCAGTGTATTTTCATCCTGCTTGTGAACATTTTTAATTTTTCGTGGATCTTTTATTACTTTAAAATGTGGAATCTTTCAAGTTTCTATTTATCATCAATGACTTAAATGATGCTTTACACAAGGCTAAGCTATATTCCAATTAAAAGTCGGAATCTTTGGGAGAAATCGTAATTTAGGGCTTAAGAAATTTAAATAGAAGAGAATATTTTATTTATAGTAAAACCTTTGCAATTATTTTCAAAAGTGAATCAGCCTCAAATCAAAGGGTTAATTGATTATAATAAAACTCTCAATATAAATATGGAAAAACAGAAAAAAAAAAATGTTATTTTCTTTAAATTCAAATGATCCTTCCAGTTTGGAAACATAAAATATTAATATTGGTTCTAAATTTTTTTTAAAAAAAACAATTGATTAACTGTTTCAATTTAAACGATAGACATGACAAAATAAAAATGTTTACCTGTTTCACTAATCCTATTAATTAAATTGAACAAAATTGGCAAAATAAAAAAAGGAATATTTTTCTTTAAATAACTTTTTAATTTTTAAAGACTGAAAAATCCAAAGTGGTAGAAAAATATGATATTTTTGATTCATTCATTATAAAAAAATAAATAAATTTAAGCAAAACAATTTTGCTAAATATTTTATCGAAAATTTTTATTCAAAAGATATTGTTTGAAATTTCGAACAGAAATTTATATGAAAAATTTGAATTTCTTCGAAAAAAAAATTATTTGCCTTTTTTAATTTAAAAAAACAAAGATAAATTTGATAAAAAACTTTGAAAAAAGTTTAGAATATTAAAAAACTGTAAAGCATGATTAGTTAATGAATGAATGTCAAATTTCATCTCAAGTAAAAAATGAATGAGCTTCATTAATGAATTTATATAAATTCCAGATTTTAAAATGTCTCCCAATGAAAATTTGCTTTCCAACATACAGAACAAAAGTTCATCGTTAAAAAAAAAAAAAAATCATGCCATACATTGAGATTATTGCTTTGATAAAAATTAACCATCTGTTAGAGCCAGGAAATTCATCGAGGTTTCACGGTTGATTAATTTGAACCATAGATAACTATCTATTTCTTAATTCTTTTATATAATTTCTTCTCTTCTGCTTTCTTCATAAATTTCACTTTCCCTTTTACTTCTTTGCTCATCATCATCCAAAATATTAAATATTATCTTTCAAGTGGTTCCGTAATTTTTGATTATATGGTTCCTGGAATAACAATGTCTCAGCAAGAGCATCCGCAAATACCTCAACGACCCCCACCTAACGTGCGAACGCAACAGCAAAATGTACCCCCAAGATATCAGCCTGAGCTTCAAATTCATCAGCACCAATATAGACAACAATTCCTAGTAGGAACAAGCATGTTTGGTATTAATTTGCTAGAAATGCAACACATCTTTACTACAGTCTTCGCGACCATTACCTATACCCCACTTTCACTATGGCTGGCAATGGCATTCGCAATTGGCGGTTTGATTACCTGCGTACCGGCCGTGATTTGTTGGTTCGGTCTGTTGATATGTGCTGTTATTGGGACTGGAATTTCATTGTTTATTGGTAAGAAATCTTATAAATGTAAATTAATTAACGAAACCCCATTCAAAGGAATCAATTTTTTAATGTTTTCTGCGATCAATTACAGTTTTTATAGGACTATTCTTTTTTATTCCAGCCATGCTGGGAGCCCTCTTAATATCATCATGGATTACTTTAATATGGTGTGGTTACAAAATATTTGCCTCACAATTTTGATAGCATCCATATTATCTTTGGGAGAAGTTTTCCTCGCAGGCTCAAAGTAAATTTATTTGTTCTTTTGTAAATCTTGAGAATTGTCAAGTTACTCTTCCATATCCACTCTATCAAACCCTCCTCCTCTTCCTCCTTCTCCTCCTCCCGTGATTCATTCACCTTTTGTGACTAATTAATATTTGTAAATTCCTCTTATGGTTAAGCTTTAGAAACACAAAGATATAGTCTCTTTCATCGTTATCTAGACTTTCTTTTGATAAGATCATTTCTTCACGAAATCGTCATGATATGAATCAAACTGCCCATATGTGGGAATTTTATATTTTGGAAAACTTTTGATATATATGTCGCTGTTTTTTCCAAAATTTCATGAGATCAAAATCTTTTAGTGCGTGAAAAACTTCCCATCAATGATCAAAAGATCTGTGTTTTAATAGCCTGATTAAATGGTGAGTCACGTTCACCTAAAACTAAATTTCAATATCAGCATTTATGACCTATACCCAATTAATTTATCCTTGGAAATTTAACCCAATCAGGTGAGCTTAAATAAATTCTTATATATAGCTAATACATCACTGATTTCCCGCATTATAGCAGATACAACCACCAAAAAAAATTTAAACCGCAGCTTGTAGCCCTGGCAGTATATATATCGTTTGCTTTTGCTTTTTAATCTTATATTTCGATAACCTTTTTCGGTAAAATCATCATCATCATCATCATCATCATCAAACTACCATTAACCTTTCTTTTTTTACATTCTTTTTTCAAGTCACCGACTTCGGGACGATTGTCTAATATTTTCACAGTACTTCATGTCTGTTTTACCCGTTCCAGCCATGGATATGTCGCAATTGTTAAACGAAGAAACTAATACTAATAATTCAGGAGAACCTCAGGCAGGATTCAACTATACCTGGAAAATAAAATCTTTTCAACAACTCTATGAAATAGCCAGTTTGGATCGCAGTGTTTGTAGTGATCTTTTTGCGTCTCCTGCCTGTCCTCCTCTAAAACAACCCTATTTATGGCGAATACTACTCAAACCAAAAGGTACCCCAGAGTCCCCTGACCATGTTTCCGGATTCTTACAGGCATTTAAAAGTTCCGAGGAGAGGTTGAAAGGAGTAAATACGAGAATGGTTCATTGGGAAATGAGAATATTTCGTTCACAAAGACCAAATGAAAATCTTCCAAATTCCTACCGACCTCTAGGGACCATTGGAAAGAAAGAACAAGTTTTCGAATTCGGCACGGTGAAATGTACTTGGGGTCGCAATCAATTCTGTGCCATCAATGACATATTTCCGGATGGTGATAAATTCACAAATGTTGATCTGTATGTTCGAATCGATATTAGAAATGAGTATGAATGTTTACAACAGTCTTCAAACTGTTTGACCAATGAGATGAGTAGCACGAATGTTTCGCCATTTGCCCATCTTTTTGATGACGAAACTTTCTCAGATATTTTATTCACCTTTGAATGCGGCTCAAAAATTCCTGCACATCGAGCAATCCTTTCTACAACTTCGCCTTATTTCGACCGAATGTTACGTGGTGATTGGAAAGAATCTCAGGACAAAAGAATATTCATCCCTAATGTTACTTACGTCACTTTTCGGGCCATTCTTTGTTACTTGTACACAAATAAGCTACAAGATAATCTTCCCACCGAAAATCTTCCAGAATTGTATGATGAGGCTTGCATGAGGGTAATTCCTGAACTGGCAAGAATAGCCGTCTATAAAATGGTGAAGACGGTCAACCTTGGAAATTGGGATGTGCTCTTTATGCTTGGATGGAGACATGGTGATAACGATTTGAAAAAAGGTGGGCTAGCTTTCGCTGCCGCTAGTTGGGATCTAGCTGTTGATGATGAGAGATTAAAGCAAATATTGGAATGGGGAGGTATCAAAGCGATGGAAATGCTTTTCACTGCTAGGTTCCTCGGTTTTTAGTCAGAATCATTTGTACAGTTCTACCAGCACCGATTCAGAATTTTCATCAATCACAAAGAAGCAAGCATGGTTGGAAAGAACACGGAATATATGGCGGTTATGAACCTTCAACATTTATAATTTCAACCGAAAGATCATGTAACTTGATCAACCGAAAAACATCATTTCAGTGAAACTGAAATTCAGAAAAAAGCTTCTTGATAAGCTTTTATAGGTGACGAAATAGATTCAGAGGTTTAGAACAGCCACGATACATGCAGAATGCTGAGATATTTTTTTATCTCTTCTGATTTCGAGACTATGATTTCATACAAAGGAAGACTTTATAACAAATATTTATTCAAGATTTTGGTGATCGTCAACCCTTCAAAAAAGAAAAGTTTAAAACTTGAAAACTCTTGCAATCATCGATATATATATAAATAAAATACAAGAAGCTATTTTTTTTTTAAGGGAATATCTTAGAACGTTAATAAAAAAAGACCGGCAATCCTTAAAACTTTTTGAGAGTAGTTTTTAAATAAATCTTAGAAAGCAAGTAAAAAATTATTAACAATCAATTGTTACTTTTTTTAATTTAGTGGAAAGTTCATAACTTGATTCAAATTTTGAAAATAAATTTTAGGATAATTCAACTTGTGATTCGGAATTTTTTTAAAGTTTCCGGAAATTAATACAAAAAAAAGCCTTGATCTCCAAAATTCATCAAAATTTCGGGACCTTTTTTTTTTTTTAACCATATTTCTCCTTACACTCTGCCAAATCTTTTTTGAAAAATTACAAGGAGACGAAATAATGCATGTCCCAGATTGCTTTCTAGATTTACTTTTGTTTTTGGAAACATATTGCACTAATGAAAAAACATTTTTAATTGAATCAAAATCAATGTTCTCAGGTAACATGGATTTAGAAGAGGCAAGTCCTTAGTTTATTAAAATTCTCATGCCAAAAAACGTCAATTTTTATTTTGGAAATATCAACCTATCATTGATTTCCCAGAAATCTCATATTTTTCTGAAAAATAACTAAAATAAATACAGAAAATTTACAAAGAACCAAAAATCATTTGGAAAATAATTTTAATGGCTTACCTTTTATTCTGAACAAGATTTTTTAAATCATGTTTAGAAGTTTAGCCTTTTTACGGGCGGCTTTAGTCGATGTGATTATCAAAGATTTTTTCTTTGGTGGTGGTAATAATAGGTTTGTTGAAATTAAACTGCCATCTGTTTTTCCTAAACTTAATGAAGGCAGCAATTTTTCTTCGTTTTCTTCGATGAACCAACTAACAAAAACCCTACACATATCTCTTACTTCCTCGCTCCCACGATTGAGATAAACAGCCGCGATATATGCCTCCATGGCTTCACCTAGAATGTTTACGTTATTAATTGAAATAACAAGCCCAGACCGATTTTTAATAATTTTGTCCAAGCCCGATAATCTTGAGAATTTTGCCAATTGTGCACGTGTGGCCAATTGTGAACGAAGAACTCCAATATGCCGAAGCATTATTTTTGGGTATATTTCTCTAATGATAATGGCAAATTCTGAATAAACCAAACTATCACCTAGAAAAGCAAGTGCCCTAAAAGTGGTAGGACCGAGCTCAGTAGAATTTTCGGCTTTTTCATAGGTAATGGCTTTTTCTCGGAGTTCTTTGTCGAATATGACTGGAAGAGCATAAGCTCCTGGTCTGGGAATTGTCTTTTTTTTTTGATCTTTAAAGGGATGAATCAATTTTGGTTGAACTATTCCTGTATTGGAAGATGGCGTCCAATGTGTGGTTTCTGAAGCTATCGTGATTGGAGTCCAGCTTGATGTTATATAAGGCTTTACTGGTTTTACTTGATTCCGAACAGTACTTGGTATTTTGTCGTTTGAAGTTCTTAGTGGTGTAACCGGTAGGTCCTCTTTAGTAGGTTGTGAGGTTTGTTGGGTTTGTATTGAATTTTTTATTAACGTTGATACCATTGAAGGATGGGATAAATTTTGATTTCCTTTTTGATTTCCTGAAACTGCAAGAGTTTCTTGCAAAGATTTGATGACTTTGAGTATTTTGGGGATTTTCAATGATGATTCAGGTGACTGCAGATTTGATATTCGTTGAGAATATCGAAGAAAAAATACGATGTTGGTGTATGGTTCAGCAATGTTTCTACCAAGACGTCGAAAACGTAAATGCATATAAAGAAGGTGGAGCCGTGGCAATATTTCTCTTCGAATAATTCCTTTTAAAGTTGGCGTATGAGGTTTAAACATTTTTTTTCTTTAATTTTGGCGATGGAATTTTAGATATAATAGATCTACCGATAGTTTTTCCAATTGACAAGTTATGAAAACACCCTCAATGCTTTAATCAGGAAATGGATAAGAGTATAGAGTTAAAGGTATTATGATTTTTCGTGAAATTGAAAAGTTTCAAAGAATCTCGAAAATTTACTATTAAATATTTACCTTTAATTAAATCAAGGTCCTTGTCTAAGATTAGCAAATGAAAAAAGGCTAAAAATTTTGCAATTCCTATTCGAATGATTGAGTCATCAATTGTTCAGCGATCAATGAACATTCATTTGTCCGAATCTTTCTATTCAAATAGCTGGGTGATATTTGGATGATATATTGATTGTGAGCTTTTGATAAGGGCTCAGACTCATTTTTGGTCATTCATTGAGATGCTTTGTGCAACTACCATTCCCTTTTTCGATAAGTCATCCAATTTTTTTTAATATTCACTTTTGAGGCAAATGGATTTCTTATACCGGCTTAAAAAATTTTTTTCATTATTGATTTTTAACATAGAGTTGTGTTGCGCATCATGAATGGGGAAATTTCTCAGGAAACATTGAATATCATCAAAGAATAGTGTAGAAAAAAATGAATAATTTTTTGTTTCCACTAACTACATTTATATCGAAAAATATTTTAAAAAATAAATGAGGAAATGATTTTTTTCAACATACGTTTCCTTTATGAATGATATCGTCGAAATCACTATTATAATATTTTGAAAATCCGTTCATAAGCAACCGTAATGAACAGAATTGAATGAAGAAAAAAAATGAAATTTAAAGCTTTTTAAATTTCAAAACCAAAAACTTAAGAATCTAGGATAAAAGTGATATAAAATAAAATATACAAAACGGTAGCTAAGATTCCTGCGACACATGATGAAATGAAAATCGGGATTAGAAGGATATTTCCTATAAAAAAAAAAAAAAAAATTCCAAATTATCAAATGTGTTTCAATTATATTTTCAAAAAAATAGATTTCAATTTAACCCACTAACCTAGGAAAATGCCAACAAAGATCGCAACAAGAACCCAGAAAGCAACAGAGATAGCCGAACATATAAACACGATCAAAGAAATGGTTAAAGGAGTCGACACAGTAAAGAAACCAACGATATTTAAAAACCAGATCCACATCTCAAGACATGTTAAAATGGTAAGCTTATAAATTTCAAAGCACGGACTGTCGAGGTGGTTCATTAATGTTAAATCAATCCGAACATTCTTTAAATTTGAATTGGCCTGTGTATTCATTATTGAATTTTCAAATTTAAATAAAACGATAAACTTTTTTTTATCTTCCCCTGGAAGATAAGTCTGTAGATATAATAATTTTCTTTAAAGTGACATCATTTCGTCAAGATATGCGACAAATTGACGCGATACACATCCATATTAATCTTTTATATTCCTAATTTTGACTTCAATAAGAAGAAATTTATTTAAAAGATCATCTGATGAGTCTCAAAAAATTTTTAACGTTTTATTTTTAAATATTTTTACAATTTGTGGAAAATTTTCAAAATCTTTTAAAAATGGAACTTTTTTCAGTAGATTTTAATAATTCAATGTTTCGAACATTATACTTTTTTTTTTACTTTCTTATTGGTTCAAGAGGAAATCAATTTTTTTTAAAATTAGGAAGAAATTCCTGTATATTTCAGATGCTTCTCATTCTCAATCCTTGCTCCTTTAAAGTTACCAATTCTCGACGTTCAAATTGTTTCATAGTTTCAAAAAATTTTCTACATTGGAATTCCCTCCCTCCCTCCCTCCCTCCCTCCCTCCCTCCCCCCTTGTTCTCGCTTTTATTCAATGAAAACTGACACAAAGTGAAATGAGTTTCACTTTTTTTTAGGTCGTACAGGCTTGCATATGTCTTTGAAAAAGTTTAATCTCAACATTAATACATCAGTCTTACCAATCAATCCATGATTATTATTATTATTAAAGACAATATGACGGTATTTTACCGCAGTCATATTTTTTATTTCGCTTGATCGATTAGTAGTGATGGTTAAATGATGAAAACCTTTATATAAGCTAGACAATTTTTGCAATTAGATGGGCCCTCTATTTATGTTACGAGTGAAACCCCACGAGATTGCTTTCCTGATTACATTCTTCCTGTGTTTACTTTCAGTTGGAAGGCTTTTGTTTTACCAAAATCAAAATTGCTTAAATTTTATAAACCTCAAAACAAAATATGTCTAAGCGAAAGTAAGTAGTTTGAGAGTGGTGGAAAAAGCCCTTTGTTAAACAATCTCAATATTGGGCATTTGCAACTGAGGTATATGATTTTTTTATTGTGCTTAGGAGACAACGCGGCAATAAATTCAAAAGTGATCAAGGAACCGATTTCTCTACACAAAACTTAACAACTCTCGCTCCAGAACTTTTTATCAACATTTGCAAGTTTCTCCCACCTCGGGATCTTCTTTCACTCGCTAAAGTTTGTCGACTCTTTAACAACTATTTGACATCCGATTCGTCAACCTGTACGCAACTAATTTGGCGAGAATCGAGGCTAAAATATTTGCCTAATTTTGATGTAACACCTCCAGGTTTGATGTCGGAGCGAAACTATATTCGATTAATCTTGAAAAAGGGCTGTCAATTTTGTGATGAAGGGCGAGCCAGGATGGCTTGGATCAATTGGTATTATTTGGTGAAAGCTTGCTCTGATTGTTATGAAAAGAACTTGTGCGGGTGGGTAAGCAATCAAAATAATAACTATTTATAATTCAATATCAGGAGACTGTTATAAATATTTATGATTTATTAATATTATCTAGTCAAGATGTTTTAGAAAGACATTATCAAATTCCACCCGAATTCTGTAAAGCGTTGCCTTGTCGGGTTAACAGTACCAGTCATTCTCTCTATTGGCTTCCACATGCAAAAAAGTTGTGGAAGCAATATCTTACACTTCCAGAAGATACCAAAGAGATTTTTCTGAAAGAGCAAAAACAATATGCCATTGAAATTTTAACCACTCAGGATTCTCGAAGAATGAATGAAATCAACGATAGACACTCACAAGCAGAAGAATCAAGGCAGAAATTAATCAAACGCCGTCAAGATATCAGGGAACGAGTCGCTGTAATGATAAGCGAAGTGAAAGAAGATGGCACACAAAAGTGGAACAAACAATGGATTTTAAATGGTACTATTTACAACAAAGCCTTAAAATCTTATTCGACCCATCCATTCACTGAACGAGCTTGGGGAATGTTAAGGCGAAAAATTATCAAGGAATATGAAGGGTTTAGTCAAAATAAGAATCCGTTGACAGGGCCTGAAGATAGAGTTGAGAATGAGAATTTTTTTATATTAGTTGATTGATATTGATTTTTAATTCTGGTTTATTCCTTTAGAATTCAGTTGTTTTTGGATTCTCTGCATTTCCTGAATACGTTCTGTTAATATGAAATATTTAAAGAACTTGAGGGAACATTTTTCGCTCTAGAGTCACATTCAAATTTCCAAATAATTCTGCTTTACTAAATAAATGAAATGACAACTTTGCATTTTAAAGTTTAACAACATCCATGATTCGCTAGTAAATTGCAGGAAAAGGAAAGAGGAAAGTGAAAAGTTATGCTCATCAAAAATTAATGTTATCTAAAAATTCGGTAACAATTTGAAGGTTGGATTTTTTGCTTAAAGAATATAGGATTCTGAAATACAAGCCTAGCCCGAAATTTTAAAAATTTCTTGTGCGGCCCTAAAAGATATTTTACAATTTCTGAAACTTCCTCACAATCTTGAGAAACGATGATTGATATTGAAATTTCGATTTTGACGGGTTTCAATTACAAACGTGCATCATAGAACTTTAGTCCGAGTCCTAGTAAATCTACTCGACATATCTTGAAAAAGGGACTCCCGGTAAAAAAAAAAAAAAAAAAAAAAAATTATCTAATCGTTCCTGGACCTTCTTGAGCCTCGGAGTCTTTTAATGTATCTATTCGCTGTTACTTTTGATCGTCTCTTCTCAACTTTGGAAATATAATCAAAGCCCAAGGCTCTTGAATTATTTTTACCAAACTGGTAGTGTATCTTTGATGATCAATTTTCCTCGATGGCTTATTACTGAAATATTAATTTTACATAGTTAAATTTAGGTTTTTAATATCATCATTAAAATTGGGAAATATCATGAAACTTATACAAAAGTTTATTTGTACTTTTCATATGGTATATTTTCACTTATTATTTTAATAAAAAAAATTTTTTTTTTTAATTAAATCATAACATACAAGATATTTTATTAATATCGAGTCGTTTTGTCACTTTCATTTGAATTATTTTTTTTTTCACAATTTCTTTGTAAGTAAGTTGAATAAATAAAGAGTTTAAATATTTAGTATTTACGAGTACAGGTTTTCCATGAAATTTGAAACCATTAAGGAGGCTTCCGAAACTATTTAGAATCTTGAATCCTTAAAACTTTAAAAAACTTCAAAAATAAAATTTCCAAAAAAATGATAAAAATATTCCTTTCAATAAAAGCTGCCTTTCTAAGCGAGAAATCCAAAATAATTATTCATGTGAATAAAGTTCGAGATTCTGTATAAAAGAAATTTTTAATAGAGAAAATAGTATACATGTACTTAGCGGGGTACATAATATATTACACAATTAAGGATACCACATTTATAGAACTAGGACATGGAAATCTTTTTTCATTTAACATTTTCCATTGTTTCAAAATTAAAAATATGGAGAACAATGTACAATATAAAAGTATTTACGAGTATAATCTTCTTTTAATATACTATTATATTTAAATGAAGGACAAGAAATGTACAAAAAAACCAACTAACTGTTTCATCCGAAGAAGTGTACTCACAAGTGATTAAAAGTTCTACTCTTTATTGTAGTTTAATCGATTGAAAGAGTTATTTATCAAGTTGTAAATTCAAATTTTTTTATTTTTTTATTTTTTTATTTTTTTATTTTTTTATTTATTTCTTGAATTTAAAATCAGCCCCAAAAAAACGATGTAACCTTCTTGAATCTCTTATATCTTTTTATGAAAAAAAAAAAAAAAATTTTTAGAAAGATAATAAAATCGAGTTCTTTGTATCTTTACAAGAATTTCGACCACTGATAATCATGATTTTTTATTCAAAAACACATTTTTAATCTAAATTTATACGACAAAGAAAAAACAATTGAAATCTTTTTCTTTTATCATCCTAAATGAAATAAGACAGTTTAAAGAAAAAAAGAATTTCCTAAATTGTGAAGATAATGTACCATTTTCGCATTGTATCATGTACATGTATCTCTCTTCTAGACTAGAATATAATTAAGATCATCCTTACTTTATGTTATGGGGGATGGGATGTTACTCACATTTAAAATAAGGCTAATTATCATGGCCGAAAACGGGTTTGTATTCTAAAAATTATGTCTGAATGCAAAAGAAATTCCATCGTGGTCGAGGTATACAATAGTCAGGTTATACAGTGATATAATAGTTCAAAAACTTAATTTAAATGCTAGTACTAATGTAAAGTAGTAGATTGGTAGAATTTTTTATTCGGCTTTCATCTCCATTTATAACAAACAAGAGGATGATGTCAATTGGCTAACCCGGTAGACAATCGAGTAAAAGACGCGTAATTGAAAATGAAAAATTATCACCTTTTATTTCCACCTTTATATATCACATTCCCCCCCCCCTCCCCCTCCCCCTCCCCCTCCCTATCCTTCCTCATTGAATCACCACGCATGAATATAAAAGACCCTGGAGTATCAAATCATATTTCGAAACTTTTAATCCTTTGTTGTTTAAATCATTTTCATTCTAAATTATTATTATTATTTTTTCACGAACTACCCTTCAATTTGAGCATTTTTTGTAAAAAAAAAACAAAGATACTTTACATTCTCTTCATTAAATCCCAACTTACATTTAGAAAAAATCATTTAACTCAATCATAATCAAATAATGATTCAATCACTTTTATTCTCATCGATATTATTACTTACATTTATTTCTTCATCAATCACAATATTTGCTCAAGAAAATGTTCAACCGATAACCAATGATAACCTATACATACCACAAAATATCACTAAACCATCAATAAGAATTCCAGCATATAAACGAGATCAACAATTCTATCTCTTGATGATTATTTCTATCAGCACTACCTCTCTTAATCTGTTGGGTTGTTGTTATGTTTTCTATCGAACCATTATGAAATCGTGTACAAGGAAAGGTTTACCTTTGGCAATGTCCTATAGACTACCTTTTTATACCGCTTTAACAGGTAATTAGCTTCTTCTTTTCTTTTTTCTTTTTTACTGTAAGTGGATCAAGTTTTTAGAAGGAAAGAATAAATTTCGCTGATCGAATTTGAAATAAAATATATTTATATTTGATCAGATTTATTAATTGTGGTATTTCACGCGATGAACACGGTATGTTAATTTCATCTAAAGTCGTTTTTAATTCTTTACATACTATTGAATATTAGAATTAAAATTTTACCTTTTAAAAATTTTCAAGACATACACAGCAATTAATATTCGTCCATGGTTAAATCCTCAATGTAAAATAATCGGTGTATTTCAACAAACTGCCATTTGCATGAATTATTATCTATACGGTATTATTGCCGTTTCCACATATCTTAAGGTTAATCGTAGAATTATAGTGGATTTCGGTCGATATGATTATAAGTTATTCTCGCTTATAATATTGCTGACCATGTCAACGGTACTACCTGGGATATTCAAAGATGGTTTTGGTCAACAAAATTTGTATTGGTAGGTTTTCTCTTGTATTTTAAATATGTTACTCATTTTTGGTAATACGTTTTTCAAATGCATGATCTCAACCTTATCTTTAAACCCAATTTTCAATAGGTGTGCATTGAAAGCCCAACACAATTTTATCTACACATCATTTGTAATCGGAACGATGTTGAGCGTCGTCATAGTAACTTCTTTTTGCTTTCTTCAAATTTTCTTGGTACTGGCTCGACGTCGATGCGATTCTTTAGATACCTTGGTAGATAATAACATCCAAGCAAACACTATGAGTCATTATCATGGTTTCGAAGATAAAGTTACGCGAAAGATTGCTAGTTATGTGCTTGTCTTTATGTTGCAATGGGTAGGTTTTTAAAACAATTTTTTTTTAGGAAGCTTTTAGCCATTCTAATTTATAAATTATTCAAAATAATTTCCAGGTTCCTGTCTTAGTTTTCTTGGTAACAAACATCTTACAGGTTAGTTTCATATCCTCGTTTAAATTTTTTTATTTCTAAAAAATTTTAATGATCTAACCAATTTATAACTTTTCACATAACAGAAAACTTCAACATGGACTCTGATCACAGTCATAGTGGGTTAGTTTTACATTTCATTTCATTTCTTTTCTTTTCTTTTCTTTTCTTTTCTTTTTCTCTTTCCCTCTTGAGAATATTTCTTTAATATTTTTATTTGATTTCCGTCATTAGGTATCAACCTTGGTGGTATAGGTAATTCGTTAGCGTACATTATGAACGAAAGCTTGTACAAAAAAGATTCACCGTCAAGTACTACGTCCAGTAAAGGATCATTTTGGACAAATGGTCGCCAACATCGAAAGTTGGATCCGAATAATGGTGAACTCGATAAACAAATTGCTAAAGACATAATCCCTCTCAAACCAGCAGCACATCCTAAACAATATCAAAAACATTGGAACGGTGTGTGTTGAATTAAGCTAATACTTAAGTTTATTTTCTTGTATCGATATTAAGAAAGAAAAAAAAATTATTGTAAATATATATATGTATTTTTGGCTTTTGGATTTAATCTTTTTCGGAGTAAATTATCAAAAGATCAATTAATTTATTAGAAATTAGAAATTCCTTTTTTTATAGTAGGGAAATTACCATACTTTTAATTTTGTCTATAGCATTTTATAAATAATATTGTATCATATCAAATACTTATTTCATTTGTGTTTTTTTTTTGCATAAACTTTTTTAATAAGTTAGGTTTTTTTTTTTTTAACTTATTGTACTATAAGCTCTCCCTGTCGTTCGAGTCTTTTATTATTCATATGCTTTTATCCTATTAAAAAAAAAGTTTGAACAAGGGTCAAATACTTACAACTGTAGCATATATTTTCCTTTATCGAATGTCAAAATTTTTCTCATTAAAATAAAAATGAGCACAAGTTGGAAAAAAAAAAAGCCTTCTTGAATATTCGTGGCGAAAATTAGATACCAAGAATTTTTATGATTATAATTCCTTGAAAATTCTGTGAAAAATTTTTATCATGTTCAGCCCCGCTTCTGAAAAATTCAATTCTGAAACATATATTATGACCTCAACTGCATATCCTAACATTATCCTTGGCTGAAAAGCCTGAAAATGGTAACGAGATTTTTTTTAAAATAATTCCTATTGAAGAACAAAGAACGAAAACCACCGAGTTAAATGCAGTTATTTCGAAAAACAGGCCTTCCAAGTAGATGCTAAAAAAGTAAATAATTTTTTTTTGAAGTAGTGAGAAATATGATCTTTAACGAATGATAAGAGGGCGAAAAAAAAAAAAAAAA
>JAAOMT010000675.1:332941-374900 GCA_016748015.1 Geosiphon pyriformis | reverse complement strand
ACCTAATAAGCTAAAAGTTCACTAGCGTGTGCATTCAAACTGTAAGGCACTGTCCCTAAAAGCTTAAGTAATCGTGATTGATTCAAAGAATTGTGATTAAAATTTAACAATATACAATTTATTTATTTATTTTTTGATTTCATTATCCAAAATTATTAAAGTTTTATTATTATTATTATTATTATTATTATTATTATTATTATTATTATTATTATTATTATTATTATTATTATTATTATTATTATTATTATTATTATTATTATTATAGAGTAAAGTTTATTTTTAAAGGGCTTTAATCCATAATTTGAGCTTTATTAGTCCAATTAAGAAATTGGGATAAAATACAACGAGTTTACACGCAAGACTCTGAAAACAGTCAAAATGATCAAGTACTCACATTATAAAACAATGTAAAAAAAAATATACAATTTTATTATTATTATCATCATTATTCGAAAAATATTTTCTTTGTTTAAATTACACGAAATCAAAAAATATAAAACTAATTTTCGCGTACAAACTATTTCGAAAATATTTGACAACAGAAAATTTTAAAAAATTAGAGAAAGATCTATTTATTATTAAAGAAAAAAATTGGTTTTGAAATAAAATGAATTTAATATACTTTTTATATGAATCAAACACGCAAATACTTAAATAAAAACCAATTTAATAATATCAAAACTTGACTTGATTATTTCAAAACACTTTGAAAATGTGTTAATTTGATCAATCTAGGATTCTAGATTTTCCATCCAATCAGGTTTTATTCGATCGCAATGACCCATAAATGTTTCAAAGTAAGTTCCATTGTGGCGGACGAATGTTGGATTAGGGAATTTCCCATTACACTCCTAAGAATTAATAATACAATTATTCACTGACCCTCACAATAAATCTTCATCTCCAGCCTCAAATTAAATAAAATAAAATAAAATCTTACTAAACTCTCCGTCGTATATGAACTCCCGTCAAGATTATTCTCCAATGGTCCATGACATTTCCAAAGATGAATTTTTTCACATTCACAGTCATCTTCATCCGAAATCCAATATTCTAACAACGAATGTTGATATCGAGATTTACCATTCAACATTCTTTCTGGTAATCTAGGGACCCGATCATCGAATCTTGTAACTCTCAGAATTGAAATTTCTTTGTTGGAAACTAAAGTATTGATCCTATGAGCAAATACGCGGTCACCTATGCGTGGTTGGCCAAATGTGACGGCTCTTAATTTAATATCCTTGAGAAAAGAATAAAAATCGAGCATGGCGAATATTGCATGCACTTGAATATTTAAAAGTTTATATAAATAAAGAAAGTTTCAAGATCTTATTAATAGAAAAAATTATAAATTCATAACAAACTCATCCAATCAATCATACCTCCACCGACTCCGTGCCCAATAAATGTAATTTTAATTATGTTCACCGTTGTCACTGCCTCTTTTAACATTTGAAAAATTTTAGATCTTGCTCCCTTGAATTGCTGCCAAAAGAATGCATCTACTTGTCCATCCGGAATTTTAGGGTATGAGGTGAGTACGTTCTTAGTTCTCTTTAACCATTTTTCTGGTGTATAGATTACTCCACGAATTATCAGAATTATTTCTTTCTCTTCAGTAAGAGTTTTTTTTTCGACTGTGATGCAAAGAATTTTCAGAGGTCAAGTTTTTCGTTTCTATATGATCTAATAATGAAACACTTTTCATATTTCTAATTTAATTCTTTTCATTACTTTGAAATATTCCCTACCATAAATCCCAGGAGATAAATATCCATTATTATCATTCAAACAATAAGATTGTCCCGCATACCATGCGTATAAACGTAATTTTTTCAGGAGCGATGGATTTTTCACGATCGCTTTAACCCCATTATTTTGGGAATCGGATCTTTTTTGAAACTTTGAATGTTGCTGTATCATATAATCTACATCAGCTTTAGCTTGACGATTATAGAAAAACTGGGGAGGAAACTTGGGTTTAAACCGAGAGTCAGAAATCTCAAAATTTATGATTTTATATTGGTAACTGATATATGTTCTGGAAATATTCCTTAGGCAAACCATTATTTTTAGCCCAAAATAATGTTCGGATAATAACCATACTATCATGATAATTAGCAGGGATAACCAAAATTTAAAAACATGCCTGATGCTTTTAAAAGACGATTTTTCTGTGAAAATTAACTGTAGGAAAGCTACGAAAGTGTTTATTATCATACGAATCAGGTAAAGTATATTTTTAGACACATTTTGCAATTCCATTGATACTATTATACTTTTAGAATATTGTTAAATTTTTCGAGAAGAAATAATTGTTCGGAATTTTTTCCTTTAATAATTCGACGACCGAATTACAAATAAACAGAGTGACTAATATTTCTGCTAATAAAATGACCTTGATTTTCGTTAGGATAAACTAGTTTTGATTAAGTTATTAATAATATTTAGATTATTATGAAAACTTTCTGAAACGATTTGGAATTTTATCCAAGAATTAGATTTTGAGATATCTTTTTCATTGAATTTTTTTTCGACAATGAAAATTATATATACTTAAAGAACAAAACATTCAAATCTTTGGCTATTATTTTAAATTTTTATTTAATTATATCACTTGAAATATCTAAATTATTTTCAAATATTCTTATCTAAAAAAAAAAAAAAAAAAATTTTTTTTTCAAGAATTATTAAATATAATAATGACAGTGATCTTTAACAATATGAATAATTTTTCATTATTTATCTAAAATTTTATTATTTAGAAAATTGGACATAATAACTTTTGAAATTATTGGTAAAATATTCAATTATCTAACTTGAGCATTTTGAAAAAAAAATGGTTTTGATGTTATTGAATTGATTATTATTACTGAATATCGTTTCTTTTTACAAAAAGATATTTCTAGAAAAAGCTTCTCGTCATTTAAAAATTAATTTTGTTTAAATTTCACATTCTTTTATTAGTAATATAAAATTCTTTGTTTTTATTTTTATAAAAAATATTTGTAAGAATAATATAGATAATTAGTTTAGTTTTCAAGAATAATTGTTTTAAATAAGTTTTATTTTGTAAATTTATTGTGATTTAGTTTTGATTAGTTTAAGTGATTTATTATATATAAAAATTACATGAATTATATCTAATTTAAAACATTTACTATTATATTATATTATATTATATTAAATAATAATTGAGTTATACTTTTTTAAAATATAATAATAATAATAATAATAATAAATATTATATTTTTTTAATTACTTTATTTTTAAAATCAATTATTATTTTAATTATAAACTAAATTATTTTGTTAAAAAATTTATAAAGAAACTTTTTAAAGTTATAAAAAATTATTTAATTATTTAAGTATAAATAATTTATTTTTTTATTTGAATATTTTTATAAAAGTTTTTTAATTTGTATTATTATTTTTTGTTAGTTAAAGTATTTTTTGAATAAATAATTTGATATTTGCTATTAAAATCTAAATTTAAATTTACTAATAAAAAATCATAAAAAAAACTTTTTAATAGTTTTAAAAGAATTTTAATTTTAAATAATTTTTTGAATTAAACAAACATTTGAATCATTTCGAAAATAATTTGATTAATATTTTAAATTAAAAATGAAATTACAAATAAAATTTTGAGCAAAAAACAAAATTTTTTTAATTTATTATAAAAGCAGATAACATAATTTTTAATAAAAAAATTGGTTTAAATAATATAAATTAAACATTTTATTTTAAAAAATAAAAAGATGGAATCAAAAATTCAATTTATTTTTTTTTTGATAATTTTTAAAGAATATAAAGAGAATTAAAGAAATAATAAATTAATTTGAATATATATATTAAAATTTTTAAAAAAAATTATTTATTATTATAGTTTTTATAGAAATTTAATTATTTTTATTTTTATAGTTTCAAGAAAATAATGCTTTAATTAATTTTTTTAAAAATAATAAAACTTGGATTATTCAGAAACATTTTAATTTAATTTTACAATAATTAAAACAATTACTTAATTTCAGTTAAATTAAGTATTTATGATATTATTTACAAAAACAAGTTGAAAAACAAAGTTTATGTTCTGCATATATTCACAATTTATTCATTGATTTACAAGAAAAATAAAAATATAATTAATAAAAATTTTTATAAAAATTTTGAGCATTAAAATATATTTAAGAATGTATTAAAAACAAAAAAGATTTCATTAAATATTAAATATTAAATATATTATGTAAATAAAATCTTGTTAAGAATTCAAAAAAGTTTTTGATGATTTTTTTTTATTAATTATTTGGAAAAGAAATTACTTTTCAACAATCAAACCCTTTTTTTTGCAATATTTTATGGCAAGAACAATTAAATAAACTTGATTTTTTTTTCATTTTTTTAATAATATATTTTCTCTTTTAACATAATTTTCTTTTTCTCATGTTATTAATAAGTTTATTAATTAGCCAATTCATTTTTATTGTTGTACAATTTTATTTTCTTTGGTTCTTCGTCAAAAGTTATTTATGAATAAGATTTCCAGACAATTTTCCAATTCCAAGTTTTTTTTTCTTTTAAACATGAGAAAATTCTTTTTTTATTACTTATAAGAAAATTCATTTGGATTGCTCTTTCATTAAAGTGAAAAATATAATTTTTACAATTTTTACATTTATTAAGAAGTTGAAAGCAAAAAAAGTTGTAAAAACATATTGTGAAAAGTCCGAAAAATAAAAAAAAATATAGATTTTTCATAATAAAAAGTAAGGTAATTTTGTCAAATAAATAATAAGAAAAATTTTCAAACTTGATTATTTAATATAATAATAATAATAATAATAATAATAATAATAATAATTTTTATTATTATATTTATAAAAATTTGTAAATAAGTATTACAATTAAAATTAGTCTGTAATTTATTCATTTTTTTTGGCATTATATTTATAATCTATTGGTTGAAAAGCATTTTTGACAAAAAAAAATTAGACATTAAGAAATTAGAGTAATGATATTCGAATACTTGAAAAATATCATCTTTACCATTTCCTAATAATCTATCCACCCCATCATATTGTGATTTTAAGTTTCAAAAATGTTTTAATCGAAAATATCTGATTTTCTCCCCATCGAATAAATATTTGATATACTGCAGATACTTGATTAAAAGTACTAAAAGTGTTCAAGCCAGGGAAAACAAGAAAAAATTTTTTCAACACAAGTAAAAACAGAAATCTATCATGTTGCCCCAACAAATAAAAAAAAATTCCCAAACAATCACTCTCACGAGCTCGGTAAATCATTAAAAGAAAAAAGACTTTCAAGGGCGGTGTAACGCCACAGGATCTTCATTTATAATAAACAGATAAAGTTGTACTCGTCATTTAATCTTATCGCCAGCCTTGAAAACCGTGTTTAGATTAGTAGTTATTATCATGACATTCTTGTGATATAAGAAACGCGTATATTTTGAAATTTATTTTTATTTTTATTTTTTCAGAGAGAATAAGGATATAATTAAGTTTAAATTTCACTTTCATCACGACCTTTTTCATTATAATCCTTGAAGTAAATACATTTTTCTTTGATCCTAAAATTGATATCCCATACTTCAGTCTATGCTCTTGGGTTCTTTTTGTCCATCTTCATTATTCACCATTGATTGGAATTTTATCCTGATTAATTATTAATTCAATCAGCATCCAAATGTCATACGAAACAAATGAAGAATTTCATATCATGTTAATAGTTTCAACTATAAGCATCTCTTTAAATCTTTTTGGATGCCTATACGTGATTTGGAAAACTGGTTGGAAATGGTGGGAAGGAAAAAATCGTAGCAAAATTAATGATAATCATGATAATAATGTTGATAATAATGATGATAATAATGATGATGATGATGATGATGATGATGATGATGATAATAATAATAATAATAATAATAATAATAATAATAATAATGTTGATAATAATAATAATAATAATGATGATGATGATGATGATGATGATGATGATGATGATGATGATGATGATGATGATGATGGAGGATTTAAATTAAGGATGTCTGATCGATTACCTTTTTATACTGCTTTGACTGGTGAGTTAAAAAAAATTGTTTTTATAAAGTTTTGAGAGTTATAATCAAATTTTTTTTGTAGACTTGATGATAGTTATTATTCATATACTTAATTTGGTAAATCTTTGGTAATTTTCAAAAAAAAATTTATTTAATCATTGAAAATTTTCATACTTACTCTTTTCTCATCCATTATGAATATTTTCAATTATTAAAAAATTCAAAAAAGACATATACTGCAACTTATAAAAATCCATGGCCTGAACCAGCATGTAATATAATCGGTATATTTCAACAAATTGCAATTTCAAACAATTATTATCTCTACGGAATCATCGCAATAACGACTTACTTAAAAGTAAAACAAAAATTTATCGTGGATTTTGGAACTTATGATATAAAATTATTTGGGTTGATTGGACTTTCAACTATTTTAACTGTTCTACCAGGAATTATTTTCAATGGATTTGGAAAGGAAAATATGTATTGGTTTGTATTTAATTGTATTTTATTTTTATTTTTATTTTTATTTTATTTTATTGCATTGAAGAAATTTTGTTATTATATATATAAATTTTATTTAAAAATCCTTTTTTTTTTTAATTTTTTTTAGGTGTGCATTGAAATCAAAAAATCATTTTATTTACACAACATTCTTAATAATCTCAATGTTATCAGTGGTTTTTGTCACTTCTTTTTGCTTTTTTCGGATTCTTATAATGCTTCCAAATCATCCAAAATTTCAAAATCACAAAGAAAGAAGAGAAGATATTTTAAAACAATCAAAATATCAATCAACTATAACGAATATAGGTTCTCCTGTAAGGATGAATTTTGAAGAACGAGTTACAAGAAAGATTACTAGTTACGTATTGGTCTTTATGATTCAATGGGTATGTATGTATGTATGTATGTATGTATGTATGTATGTATGTATGTATGTATGTATGTATGTATGTATGTATGTATGTATGTATGTATGTATGAATGGTAAAAAGATTGCTTTTATTTTAAGAATTTCTGTATTTCTTTATTCATAGATTCCTGTAATGATTTTTTTAGTGACAGATATTTTACAGGTAAGACTAAGTAGTAAATAATGATAATAAAATTATAATAATAATTATAATTATAATTATATTATTATTATTATTATTATTATTATTATTGTTGTTGTTGTTATTGTTGTTGTTGTTGTTAAACTATGATTAATATATCATATATTTTCACGATAGAAAACCTCATTTTGGCCTTTGATTGTAGTAATAGTTGGTGAGTTCGACTTTTGATACGATTTGAATGTTTCCAATAATTATTTTGAATTATTCTCACCAAAAATATTATATTTTTTTACAAAAAAATTCTTTATTACAACATAGGAATAAATTTTGGGGGTGTTGGAAATGCCTTTGCATACATTATTAATGAATCTATTTACAATAATCAACAACCACATATTCCTACAACAGTTCAGGAAGAGTGTCTTAATAAAAATTAATATGAACTTTAAAAATATTTATTAATTATGAATTAAAGAAATCCATAAAATTAATTCAAATTCTAATCCTAATCCTAATTCTAATTCTAATTCTATTTTTATTCCTATTTTTATTTCTAATTTTAATTCTAATTCTAATTCTAATTCTATTTCTAATTCTATTTCTAATTCTATTTTTATTTCTATTTCTATTTCTATTTCTATTTCTATTTCTATTTCTATTTCTATTTCTATTTCTATTTTCTGTTTCTATTTCTTAATGATTATAGACTATCTTAGATTGATAGAAAACTTTTTTAATTTTTCTAAATTATTTACTTATCGTCTCCGGTAGATTATTAATCACGGAAAATTCAATTTTGGTTTGACTTGATTCTACAAGGCTGTTTCGGTACCATGTTTTTGAGGCAGTGTACTATTGCTTTGCCGACGTACGAATCAAGGCTAACTAAGCATGGCTTAGTGGTTCCGGTAAAAACCTTGATCCTACTTGATCTTCAAATATTTTCCCGTATGAAAAACATATCCTAAAAACCATTATAGATACATCAAATTCGAAAACGCGCGCGAGAAATCTTCAATTCTGGACGCGTTACAAGATTTTATATCAGTTATATAAATAATTGGTCATTTTTTTCGAATTAATCCAAATTTTTTTATCTCAATAATTACTCCTATCAGTTTTTTCTTTCCCTTGAAAAAATATTAACTAGCGTATTTTCTTCTCCCACTCTAATTGATTAATTGATTGATTGATTGAAAAATTTTCTGTTTATTTTCGAAATTACAAACGAAAAAAACTTTTCATCACTCATTTCCTCCCTTCCTTTCCATCCCATCCCTCCCTCACCAATCTTTTGATGGAAAGAACAAAAATTTCTAAATCCGACTACATCCAACACCATAACGAAGATTCCGATTCGGAATCCGATGATCAATTCAATGCTGAAGACCTAAGACCGCATCCTCTTTTCATTATCACGGGTTTTTTCCTAATACTGATCTCAATCATCCTTTGCAGTTTCGCTATTTTGAAAACACATAACATTTCGAATGAATGTAAATCATGCTATTTGGATCTACCGCTGAAGTGTGATCAAAATATATTGGATAGATGTCAATTGGAATATGGAGCTGGCCAATATGTTGGTTATTTTCGTTTGTCTGGTTTGGTGTTATTTGGTATTGGAGTTTTTATAATTTTGATGAAATGTGTGTGGATATTGGTGAGGTGTATATGTGGGCTTTTTTGTTGTGAAGCTGGTAGACCGGATACCTGTGGGTCATGTTGAGATGATGTTTTTGGAAGAGAAAGAAAGGTTCGGATTTTTTCTTATGGTGACAGGACTTTTTGATCCCAAATTTTTTTTTAGATTAACCATCCAATAGACTAAGAAAACACCGTTTCATTTTATTGATACCGATACCGATACCGATACCAAAACACTTTTTGTTATACTATATGTTATTATTTCTTTTTCAAAATTTATATTTGTAAAGTTAAAACTGTCTTATTCTGCTTATATGTTAATCAGAAATTTCATGTAAAAATGTTCAATATGGGCATATTGCAAACAAAGTGAACATATAACGTCTACACCATCCCTAAATGACATCAAATTAATGAAAATTTTCAGCAAAGTAATATTTTCTCAATCTTATAATAACAATGTCAATGAATATATATTAATAAGCATGCTTATATTTTTTTATTATTGGTATTAATAGTATACTTGATATTAATAACAAGATTTTTCAGATAAAGTATTCAAAAATTTTTAAATATTACAAATTTAATATTAGATTATTTTCAAGTTAATTAATTTAATGTTTTTTAATATTGTTCTTAAACACTATCATTTTGGTATTCTAATATTTAAAGTCTTAGTTTAAACTATAATCAGTCTTTTGTGAGTTTCTTAATTCAAATTGCTAAATAATACTGTAATCACAATATAAGATTTTTGTCATAATATTTGGATAAGGTTTCTATTTATATTATATATAATATACTTCTTTTCAGAAACTAATTCTGAATTTTATCTGCTGTTGTTTGGATCTTTTTTAATGCTAAACTTGTAATTGTCTAAAGTGTTTCTCTAATTTATAAAAACAGAATGTTAATAGTTTTGAACACTTTTTTAAATAAAGTAATAAATTTTTTTTTAATCTTGATCAGAAATTATTTTTCCAATAAATTCAGTTGACAAAAAATAATTTCATTCAATAATAGTTGTAAGCAAGTTCTATAACAGTTTCGTAATAATAATTCAATTTTTCTATTGCTACTTTATAATCTTTTTTAATTAATTATAAAATTTATTAAATAAAATCTGGAATTTCGAATATGGTTTTTCTTAATATTAAAAATTACTGTATATTGTAGTTCTATAGAGCAACATATTATAATACTCTATTTTTGTTATTTTAAAATAGTATTTATTATTATAATAATAATAATATAGTGCTTGCTGTTATATATATTATTATCTTTTTAAGATTATTACTGTACTATTTTATAAATAATTAATTTCTTATATTATTTATAATTTTTGCTAATTTTTAACTGATAATAACACTAATTTTAAATTAAAAAACAATATATAAACTAAAAAGCAGATTTAACATGAATTATTTTGATTTTTATAATTATATTAAACACTAAAATAAAAACTATTTACTTTGAAAATTTTTAATAACTTGTAATAGTTTTTTAATAAAAACAGTATTTTTAAAAAACAGAAAATAAAAAAGTGCTTTAGGTTCTATCTAATTAATCAAATTTTTAAAATTAAATAATTTAATAAATTAATCAATTAAAATTATATATATAAAAACATAATTTTTTTTTACTTTAAAAATTAACAAAATTTAATGTATTAAATAATTTAACCATATATAAATTAAAATTAATTTTAGCAAATATATTATTACTGCTATTATTTAAATAATAAAAAAACTATTGTTTATAACCAAATTTAAAATAAACATTATAATTTAATAAAGTTATAATAAAGCTTATATAAACATTAAAAAACTGGTTAAAGTTAATGTTTTATTTTCTACCAAAAAAAAACAGATTTTAAAATAAAAATAGTACTTTAAAAACACCAAAAAAGATAATATTTTATTAATACAATATTGTTTTAAAAATATTTATAAAAGAATACTACAGATTAATATTTAAATTTAAATTATTTAAGCAATTACTATCTGGTTTTAGCTATAAAAAATCTTTAAATATAATAATTTAAGTTTTAAAAAATTTTTATAAAACTAATTTAAAACTGTTTACTTAATAGTTTTTTATTTTGTTTGTTTTTTACAATACAAAATTTAATAACTATTTTTTTTAGTTTTATAAATTCAAAAAGTTAATATTTTTATTAATTAATAACAATAATATTTATTTTAGATCTAATATTCTAAGTTAATTCATAAATTAATAATTAATAATTAAGTTTATTAGTTTTTAATATAATAAATAAATAAAATTGTTTTAAGTTGATTATTTTTAATCAAAAAAAAATTTGTTTTTGTAAATAAATTTTTATTTCAAATATAAAAAATATTAATATGTTAAATATTTTTTATAAAATACATTTCTTGAAAAAAAAAAAGTATTTTTTTATATAAGTTTTTATTATAATATTTTATATTCTTAAATTTCTTGTTTTTATTAAAATATTTGCTAATTTTTGTAAATAAATATAAATTTCAATAAACTATTTATTATTTTGAAAAACTTTAATCAATTTCATTTTAAAATACATGAATTTTAACTTAAATTACTTAAAATTTAATTTAAATTACTTAAAATTGCTTTTGTATTTAAAGTTTGAATTCTGTATATTTTAATTATAATGTTACAATCAGATATAATACGTTAATAAATAGCAAAAAAGAATAATATTATATAATAATAATAATAATAATAATAATAATAATAAAAATAAAATAATTCAACTTTAATAAATAAATTAAATTAGTAAAAATTCAATATTTAAAATTAATCTTATAAATATTTCAGTCGTTATTTTTTCCAAAATATAACAAAAAAATCTGAAAATAGTGAAATAATTTGTATTATTAACAAAAAATAATATTTATGTAAATTTATGTTTTGCATTAATGCTTTTAAAATTTAATACTAAATATTAATTGTATTTTTTAGTAAACATTTATTTAATATACTTTACAAAAACTAATAATTATACAAATCAAAAAAAAAATAATAAAAAAATAAAGAAATTTATATTATGGTATTAATCTTTGTTTTGAATAAATTTAATCCAAATTTAAATAAATTTTTACAATTTTAATAAATCTTGCTTATATATTCTTAAAAAAAAATTAATAATTAAATTAATAATTATATTAATAATTTGGTTAATAATTAAGTCAATAATCACATTAATAATTTGGTTAATAATTAATTCAATAATTAAATTAATAATCAAGTTATTAATTAAGTTATTAATTAAGTTAATAATTATATTAACAATTATATTAACAATTACTTATAAAAATAAAGTGATTAATTAAAAATATTAGTGGCTAATATATAGAATTAATTATTGTTAATTAAATAAATAAAAATTTAAAAGTAAAATTTTTAATCATAATATTATCTTCTTAAAAAAATTAAGCTCTGACAAAATTTATTTAAGAAAGATTTTGGAAATTTTATCTTAAAACCAATTAATTTGTTAAATTTTTAACTAATAATATATAAAAAAACTATAACAATATTAATTTTAAATCCAAAAAACTAAACTTTTATATAAGTATTTTGGCTTTTTTTACAATAATTAAAACTTTTAAAATATTAAAAAATTAAAATATTAAAAAATTAAAATAAATAATGTTTAATATTTTTGCCTAAATTTTTAAAATTGTTTTTTTTAAAAGCTTTATATTTTCTATAATTTTACCAAGTTTTTTATAATATTAAATTGTTTTTTATATAATAATTTTTTGTTTATAAACAAAACTTTTTTTATTGTTTTCTAAGTATATTGAAAAAATAAAATATTTTAGTAATCATGTATTTAAATATTTACTTCTCTATTTTATTGCCAATTTTCTGTTTTTTTATAACAGTTTTTTATAAATTAATAATAAATTATACTTTAATTTATCTTTAATTATTATTTGTTTTCTGATAAAATTTTTGGTTTTTTTAATATAATTAGTTTTAAAAAATTCGATAAAAATTTGATTGTTTTTTTAAGTATTTTTTTGTTGTTAATTGTATTCTAATAAGTATTAAATAATTTTTTAAGTTTATTATTATTTTTAATTTGAAGTAAATTATTAATAATTAATTTAATTGGTTATTGCTAATTTGTTTTTTTATTAAACAATTAATTAAAATAAAGTATCTGTATTTTAATTATTTGTTTTTTTGTAATACTTAATATTGTAATTATATTTTTTTAAATGTATAATCTAACAAAAAAAATTTTAATAGTCTAGTTTTTTTTGTTTTAGTTTTTTTTTGTTCTTTAATTAAACTAAAAATTAATAATTAATATAAATATTAAATTGTTTTTCAAAAAAATATTTATATTAATAAACAGTAAATTATATTATAATTAAATTTTTTTTTGGTAATTATGTAATTTTTTTAACTTGTTAAAAAGTTTTGTTATTATAAGATATAATATGTTCTTTTTTTTATTTTTTTATAATAAAATAATACCAAAAAAAACATTAGAAACATTAATATAAAGAATAAATAGTTTGTTAAAGTTAAGTTACTTTAAAATAAATTTAGTAATCAATTTTTTTTTGAAAGTTTTAAATGTTTTTTGTTAAAAAATATTTCAATAATAATTAAATAAATATGCAATTTTTGATAATAAAAGATTAATTCAAGAAAAAATTGTAATTTTAAAACATTTATTGATTGTTTAAGCTTCTGTATTTTTTTTATTTTGGCAAAGTCTAAAAAAATTCTATTTTTATTATAAGATAACTTAGGAACTAAGTGAATTGTTATTTGAAAAACTATTTGATTAGATTAATCTTGAATCTGGTATTTCTAAAAAAATTAAAATTTTTTAACAAATGATTTAAATATTTATATTATTAAAATATATTAAAATAAACTTTTAATATTCTGAGTTAAATACTTTGATTATTAAATTTTTAAAAAATAGATAGAATATTTATTAATTCAAAAAACATTGTAATAAATACTTTTTTTTTTGTTAACAAAATTTATTTTTATTTGTTAAAATTTAACAGTTAAATTAATTGTTGTAAAATAGGTTAAGTTTTTAAATTAATTAAGAATATTGTTAATATTTAGAAATAAATACATATTTTGTTTGGTAATTATATTTAATTAGTATTAATCAATACAAAATCATAATTTTTTTCTTTTTTGGATATTATTACGACTAAAAATGCTTATTTATTTTTGGTTTCTTGTATAAATTCAAGTTTTTTATGAGATTTATTTTTTTAATAAACTTATTATTTTGGCAATTTAATTAATAAGATTTCAAATAGATAAATCAGATATTTTCGGTTATAATTACATATTAAATAAAATTTGTTTGGCCAAAATGTTTTTTTTTATTATTAACTTATTTCTGACTAATAAATTTTTATTATTAATTTTTTGATTTTTTTATTAGGTTTTTTTTTATTATTGTTAATAATTAGACTTTAATACTTTTTTTTGAATGTTTTTTGTATAGCTTTGATTTTTTTGTTAAAATTAAATTAATTGGTTTTCAATCTTTAAAAAAAATTAAACATAATTTGTATTTATTATTTAAAAAATAAAAAAGATAATTACATTAGCATTAGGCATAAAAATTAAGTTATTAATAGATCTATTTTACTTTTTTTTTGGTTATTGTCTAAATATTTTTTTGAATATTTTGTAATAAAACCAATAAATAAGTTTTTTATTAACTACAAAATTTTAATTGTTTGTTTATATATTATTTATAAGTTTTTTATTGTTGCTAAAAATAATAAAAACTAATTTTGCTTTTTTTTCTATTTATTTTTTTAAAGTCTTTAGAATTATTGAAATTATTGTCATTTTGGCTTTATTATTAATATTGCTACTAAGCTATTTCTAGAAATACTGTTTAATATCAATACTTAACTATAATAAATTTACAAAACTAATAATTAAAAAAAGTCTTGGCTTTCTTTAATTATTTGTTTCCGATAATTATAGTATAATTTTTTGTTTTTAATATTTTTATATCAATTTTAATACATAAATTATTAATTTAAACAGAAACAGCTTTAAGAATTTCTAAGTTTTTTTTTGTTTCTATAATGTTAATTATTAGTTTAATTGATAATTTGTTAACTTTTTTCAATTGTATTTAAAAAATATTGGATTATTATATTAACTAAAAAACTATTATTTATTATTAAATTCAAATACTTGAACTTTGTAAATAAAAAAAATATTATTATTATTAATAATTAAAATTGTTTATTAAGAATATTTATTAATTTTAGACTGTTTTTTTAAATATTAATAATTTTTAAAATTTTTTTTAAAATTATAAATGAATTATAAGCTAATTAAAAGTAATATAAGCTAAAGTTTTTATTAAATCTTAAATTATTAAATAAAAATCTGATTTTAAATAATTTCTGATGATTTTAACTTTAAATAATTTTAATTTTGGTGTTTTATTCTTATTATTATTTATTAAAACTGTTGTATTAGAATTTATATTGTTTGATAATTTGCTACTTTATTCTTATAGTTTTATACTATTGCTAATTAAATTAAAATTAAATAAGGTATTTTTTATTTGTATTTTTACTTTTAAAAGATGTATTTATTAATTTAAAAATTAATATTCAATTGCTTTAATTAAAAAATTTTCTCCAAAGAATTTAATATAAATTTGGCTAGTATTATAATAAGATTAGTATTAAGATCTTAAAATTTTTTGATTTTTTTAAATAATTTGAACCAAAAATTCTAAAAGTTTTGCAAAAATTTGTTGTTAATTTATCAATTAAGTATTTATTAAAGTTCTAAATATAAGTAGTAAATAATATAATAGCTATTTGTAAAATTAAAATAAAAACTATATTGGTTATATAAAATAAAAAAATATTTTTTAGTATATTTTTTATTTATTTTTTATGTATTAAACTATTTCTACTGTTGTATTTAAAGTTAAATTATTTTTAATAACAAAAAACCATAAAACATAGTATAAATTCGTTTTTAATTTTTTTGTCAAAAAATATATCTTTTGTTTTTTGGTTTAATTTTTTTCTGAATTTACTTATTTTATTAATTTTCAAATTATTTTGTCATATTTAATAACTATTTTTTATTTTGATATTAATATTATCATTTTAAATTTTTTTTAAATTCAGTAATAAAAATAGTTGTATTTTGGCTAACATTTTTAAAAAACTATTAGATAATTGTTAAACAGTTTTTTAAGTAAATTATACAGCAAAAAATTCTTGAAAATATTTTCCAACTATTTAAAACTTATAATTATTGTTGTATTAATTTGCTATAACAGTTTTTTTAAAGTTTTTAAACTATTTATAAGATTTTGAAAATTTTTTTAAAATAAAGATAAATAACTTATATTTTAATAACTTAAAATAGTTTCAATGCTTTAAAGAACAAACAAACTGTTTGCTTTATTTTGGGCCATAATAGAAGTTAGTATTCAGAATAAAAAGTCTAAATTACTTAAAAAAATCAAAAATAGATTGTTTAATAGTTTTTTTGTTCTTAATTTTTAAAAAGATTTTGGTTAATTAACAATTAGTTATTCAATTATAGATTTATTAATTTAAAATTTAAAATTTAAAAAAAAATTAACTAAAAATATTAATTAATTAATATAATTATTTCTGATTTTAAATTTTTTTTCAAAATATTGTTATAGTTGAAACCTATACCTCTTATTAATTATTACATGTATTAGCCACTAATGTTATATGATTAGTCACACTATTTTTAGAAAGTGATCATTAACCTGATCAATAATCTGACTGTTAACCTGACCATTGACCTGATCATTGACCTAATTAATGACCTGATCAATGATCTGATCATTGACCTGATTATTGACCACTTTTGATAGCTATATAAGTGATAAATCTCTTAGCTGTAAAAAAGCATGTAATAACAAACATCTGAATAATCAAGAATAAATAAAATAACAACTTTTATCTCAATCTTTCTCTTATCACTAATTTCTCTTTTTTTATCTTCAAGTATCTGAACATCTTAAAGATAAAAGATTACTTGTTGGCCTTTTTCTGACGTATATAATTGTAGTATTTGAAGATTATTTGAATAAACATGACTGAAAAGCACAAGTTGATACCTGATATTGAATTCTAAGAGTGCTAATGTGAGGCATAAAATTATACCAGTGGTAATCAATTGTTGACAGTATGGACTATCCCTCTACCTTCAAATTTTCCAGTTACTTTTGAAAAGAATAGCAACTGAAATATTTTATGAGACTAATCTTACACATTGAATCCATATTCATTCAATTTGCTCTTTAAAGTTGAAATTCTCTTTGATTATTTCCATCACCCTACAATCCTGTTCTCCCTTGCTATCTGTTAGCTTGTTACTCCAACTCGTAACATAAAAGTGGTGCTCTCTGTAAGGTTGTCAAAATCCACTTTGTTTTCTATTATATGGGTGATTATTCATACCTGCCACAACAATCAGAAGAACACTTTAAAGCACACAACAAAAATGATCTAGATTTTATTGAACTCAATCCTTTGCCCTTCTGCTTGATTTGCTTCCCTATTGAAAAACAATCCAACAGACAATTCCAAAACTTTTGAAACTGGTTTTTAAACAAACATTCAGCTGAAACCTACACAGTTTATACAATCTATTACTTTGACCAAGCTTATTTTGAAGATGACTTTGAAGGAAGAAACAACAGTATCAATCAGCTTTTATATTCTGCAACTTTTGAACAACAGCCCCCTAATTTTGAATATCTGAATCATCAAATCCACATTTGGATTGCTGCCCATCAATCAACAGAAACTTCTCTTAAAACAGAAGAAAAAAGCTATTAAACTGCTTCTGTTTTTGATCCCTTCTCAAGTGAATCAGATCATTCCACACAAACAGTTACCCCAGAACCAATGGCTGTTGACCCCATGCAAGCAAACATTTTGGCCACCCTCCAAGGTATACAAACTGCTTTAGGGTGAAGAAACAACACCCCATTACCATTATTTAGAGGCGATGCACAAGATCTAATTGAATGGTTGGATAACTTTGAGAGAGCTGCCACAGCCAACCAATATGATAATAAATACAAGTTCCAAATTCTTGGTGGCTACCTCCAAGGCTCTTCTGCTATCTGGTTCTCACAAGAAACAGATGCCAATGCTCATTACCGAATAATTAGATGAACACCAATCAATGCTGGAGAAAAAAATACCTCTTTTATTATCTGATTTGAGACCAAGTTCAGAACCCCAATATTAATATCCAAATGGCACATGGAATTGGAAAGAAGAACCCAAGGCCCTGGAGAAGTAGTGACTGAATATGCCAAAGCTATCAAAAAGCTAATCAAATAGGTAGACTTTGGAAGGAATTAGACAGAAGAACAAAAGATTCATTCTTTTACAAAAGAATTGAGAACTGATCTGTCATATGCTTTTTGGCCCCTCCTGGCTCTCAAAGATAATCCCATAATGGATATGGTTATTGAACTTGCCCAATAAATTGAAGACAACCAGCAAATGCATTTGGGATCTACACTCCCAGTTTTTGCTTCTGCTTCTGTTATAACTTCTGCTCTACAAATGGCTGCTACCTCTTTTGCTACTCATATCCAAGACCCCAATGAACAATTAATAGACAGACTTACAGCAAATCTTGCCTGGTTACTAGAACTCTTAGCCCAAGCAGTTAGAGAAAATCAACAGCCCCAAAGACCCAGATTTGAACCACGCTTTAATCAGCCCCAACAGCCCCCTTATCAAAGACAACAAAATTGTGGCCCACCTGTGTGCTATTGCTGTGGATTAACTGGACACTTTTCAAGAGATTGCAACAATCCTTTACTGCCTCTACCAGTTCTTAGAAACAACGATACCCAGAACAATAAACCCAACAACAATAATAATATTTCCAATCAAAGACCTAACCATGCCAACATCAATTTCTTTGGAGAGGATCCCCTGGTTGAAGCCACTGTTTATCAGCCTTTAAACTAATAAGTGCACCTCCAAAAGGTAAAAGTACAAGCCAACCAGAAGAAAACCCTTTTTACACTTTTAACTTAACTGATGATGATCACAACATAAATAAACTAGCTATCAACCCCTCAGACTCAACAAGAAAGAAGAAAAAAGCCAAGATTGATTTCATTTTGGACCCCAATAAAGCTTCTACATCAATTGCTGATAACAATAAACCACCAAAAGCCAAGGTTTTCAAGAACCCTCCAAAGTTGGAACCCCCAGAAATAGTACAAAAATCTGACACCTATTCTGTTGTTAAAAACCTCATGGAAACTCCAGCACATATAACCTTTGGCCAGTTAATGACCCATCCACAATTCAGAAAAAATTTTCACAAATCTCTAATTCCAAAGAAGAAAACACTAAAGACCAACAAGCGCCCTTGCCAAACTGGACTTGCTGACAACAGCAATGTTACCCCTTTCATTTGCAAAGCCCAAGTGGCTGGCTACTTCATTGACTTGATCCTAAACAATGGATCATCTGTTAGTGTTATTGCCAAACACGTCCTTGAAGCAATTGGCAAAAAGATTAATGAACCATCTACATAACCAATAACTAATGTACATGATGACAAGAAGAAAGGTCTTGGCATAGCCAAAGCTATTTCTGTTTGCATTAATAGCATCAGCATTGAAACTGACATGAAAGTATCTGAAGCTAAAGAATATACTATTATTGTTGGCAATGAATGGCTAAATAAAGCAAAAGCCTTACTCAACTATAAACTCTATGAGCTAACCATCAGATATGGCAAGAAACCTATTGTGGTTAAGTGTTAACATTGGACAACTCCCCCAGTACCCAAGCAAAGCCCAAAAGAAGGACAATCAGATGAATTAAATGATAAAGAGAGTGAAAAAGAAGAACAACAAGAAGAACAAAAAGAAGATACTAAACTTGCCTACACCATCTTCATCAGCAATGGCAAGCCTCTGGATAATGTCAAAGCAGATAAAGAAGGAATTATTGTCAATGATAAGCTGATCTACTGGCCCTATTATGACATGCTCAGAAGAACTTTTAACAGAAAGCCAGACAAGAAAGCCAAATACAGTTATTGGTGGCATGGCTCTTGTGCCTGGTGCTGGTGTGACAAACCATTGTATTTCCCCAGTGATGAATGCATGTTTTGTCTGATTTATTACAAAGATTGGGAACCAATCAGCTTGATACCCCGTGAAAAAATAAAAGAAGTCCAAAAGTTCTTTGAGAATGAACCACCTGAAATCTAATCACTGGTTGTAAAACAAAGAGAACTCTCCCCAGAAGAAAGAAAGATAGACATTGAAAACCTGCTGGCTAGAAACAGCTCAGTTATCTCAAAAGAAGGTGAACCTTCTGGACATATACATGTGATACAACACACTATTATTACCAGAGAAACTTATTTCATCCATTTGAAACCCTATTAATCAAATTGACGCAATGATGAGTTTATCAAAAAAGAAATAACCCGAATAAAA
Organism: Geosiphon pyriformis; assembly: GCA_016748015.1. Taxonomy (NCBI): domain Eukaryota; kingdom Fungi; phylum Glomeromycota; class Glomeromycetes; order Archaeosporales; family Geosiphonaceae; genus Geosiphon; species Geosiphon pyriformis. The sequence continues at coordinate 354,590 of JAAOMT010000675.1, read as the reverse complement.
AACCTTGGATTCATACAAGAAACCAAGAGTGAATGGGCATTTCCAGTTGTAGTGGTATCCAAAAAAGAAAGAACTCTACACTTTTGTGTTAACTATCGCCAATTAAATGCTATCACTGAAAGAGACATGTATCCACTTCTCAAGATTGATACAATGTTAGACCAATTCTATGGTGCCACTTTCTTCTCAACCATTGACTTAACTGCTGAATTCTGGCAAGTAGAGATAGATCCAGAAAGCAGAAAGAAAACCACCTTTATCACCAAGTATGGCACCTACGAATTCACAGTCATGCTTTTTGGTCTCACAAATGCTTCTCCCACCTTTCAATGCTTAATAGACAAAGTATTTGAATCAGTAAAAAAAAACTTTGTTCTAGTCTATTTGGACGACATAATGGTATACTTAAAAACCTGGGATGAACACTTTGAACACTTACAAAAGGTTTTTGACCTCCTCAGAAATGCTGGCCTTAAGATCAACCCAATCAAATCTTTCTTTGGACATCAATTCACCCAGTTCCTTGGCCATCTTATTACAAAAGATGGAATTTTCCCTGATCCAGCCAAAATAAAAAAAGTCCAGAACATTAAACAGCCAATGAATGTTCATGAACTGCACTCTTTCCTTGGTTTGGCCTCTTATTATTGCAAATTTGTCAAAGACTTCTCTAAAATCACTGCTCTTCTCAATCAGCTACTCAGGAAAAATGTCAATTATTATTAAGGCACTTATTAACAAAAAGCTTTTAAAATTCTGAAGGAAAAACTGGTTATAGAACCCATCCTTATGCAATCTGATTTGAATTGACCTTTTATCCTCCACACTGATACATCTGACTATGGACTTGGTACTGTTCTCTCCCAGAAAAATGAAGATGGCAGAAAACATGCCGTAGCATATGCCAGTAGAACCCTCACACCAGCAGAACAGAATTACTCAGTTACTGAGCAAGAATACTTAGCAGTAGTTTGGGCTACCAGCTACTGGGATAAATATCTTAAAGGTGTGAAATTTTTGGTGGTAACAGATCACCAAGCTTTAGTTTGGCTATGCAACAAAAGGAACTTAGAACATAAACAGATAACTTGCTGAATACTCCACTTGGATGAATTTGACTATGACATTTAACACCATAAAGGAGCTAATTATCAAAACGCTGATACTCTTTCCAGACTTACCATCCAGTGATAGTACAACCCTTTCAAACCAAACCAACCTAATTATTAGTAACTTCTCCACAAACAAACACAATAATAGACTTGGACAACTACTCAGCCTTAATGGAATTTTTGGGTAAAGGACAATACTCACCAGACTATACTCGACAGCAAAGAGAACATTTGCGCAAACAATCAAATTTCTATTTAATTCGCCAGAACCAGTTATATAAAAGAAATAGAAAAGATCCTGACCACCTTCAGAGAGTCATTAGATTTGAAGAAAGAGAAATTGTAATCTACAATATGCACACTAATCCATTAACTGGACACTTTGAAAAAACAAAAACAATTCAGAAAACTTTAGCTTGCTATTATTGGCCTACCTTGAGAAAAAACATTGCTGAATACATCAAAACCTGTAACACCTGCCAAAGAAAAAGAAAACCCAATCAAAAGGAAAATATCCATCCAATCTCTATTGGTCAACCATTTGACAGAATTGGTATAGATGTTGTTGAACTTTTAACAGTAACTCCTAATGGCAATAGATACATTATTACAGCTACTGACTATCCTACAAAGTGGGTAGAAGCAAGAGCCACTCCAGATCAAACAACAGTCTCAATCACCAATTTCATTTATAAAGATATCATTTGTTGTTATGGCTGCCCCAAAGAACTTTTATCTGACAGAGAAAGAGTCTTTTTTAGTACATTGGTTAAAGAACTTTATAGAAAAATGGGAATACGTCACAAACTTTTCTCTCCTTATTACCCCCAAACAAATGGCTTAGTGGAATGTTTTAATAGAACACTATGTGAAACTCTAGCCAAAACAAATAAAGAAACAAACTTATGGGACAAAATACTGCCTTTAGCTTTATTTGCTTATAGAACTGTGAATTATGACATAACAAGTTATGAACCTTTTTATCTGCTGTATAGATGCATAGCAACACTACCAATAGAAACTGATATTAAGACAATACTTTTTGAAAAGATAAAACAGTTTCAAGAAAAGCTTAAAAAGAAGAAAACCTATAAAACACTTTCTTTAAGTGTTGGTGACTTGGTATTAGAATACCATTTAGACAGAAACAATATCTATGGTGATAAATTCTCTAGCTGGTGGAAAGAACTCTTTATAGTCAACAAAGTTTTGAACAATGGTTCTTATATTCTTCAAGATCAATCCAGAACAATCTTTAATAATCGACCTGTTCATGGCATGCAACTCAAGAAATATCACAAATGATCTGATTGGTTGTCTGTTGTGATAATACTAACTCAAATGATTAACAAAAATCAAGTATAAATAAATGCACTATTTCCAAAACAGAGGTATCTTCAATTGACATAAACAATTATTTTTTGGATCAAAACATTCAAAATGCTTTTTATACTCTCCATGAGTATTGGATTAAAAACTATCCAAATGCTACTTTGACTATTGAAAAACAGACCACCATAATTGATAACAGTGGAACACATACTGTTATTAGACCAAAGAAAACAACTACCAGAAGAGAAAGAATTGGTAGCAAAATGGATAAATATCTGCTAGAAAGTATAACAGCAGCAATATTCATATCTTCCACTACACTTGGAAAAACAATTAAAAAAATCTTACCCATAGACAAAAACTTGTTATATGGAAGACAACTAGAGCTCTATGGTCACCTTGGTGAAATCATAGATGACATGAAGCTTATAAAGAAAACAACTTCAGAGATACAGGCAGAAATTTTGGGCATTATATGATTAGATGTTCCAAGAGTTTTAACCATTGCTAAAAGAGCCAAAACTCTAATACAAAGATTTGGTCTCTTGGATACAAAACTCATTTCACCTCAAGTATTATACATTCTATCTATAAAAGACTTTAATAAATTAGTTAGCTTTGAGTTAGATAAAACTCTTCAAATAGATTACACTATAAATAGCTTGATTTCACCAGAGCTCAATCTCTTTGAAGAGGATGATGTTATGGTTGAGACCTATACCTTTTATTAATTATCACATATATTAGCCACTAATGTCATATGATTAGCCACACTATTTTTAGAAAGTGATTATTGATCTGATCATTGACCACTTTTGATAACTATATAAGTAATGAATCTCTTAGCTGTAAAAAAGCATATAATAATAAGCATCTGAATAATCAAGAATAAATAAAACAACAACTTTCATCTCAATTCTTTTCTTATCACTAATTTCTCTTTCCTTACCTTCAAGTATTTGAACATCTTAAAGATAAAAGATTATTTGTTGGTCTTTTCCTGACATATATAATTGTAGCATTTGAAAATTATTTGAATAAACATGACTAAAAAGCACAAGTTGATATCTGATATTGAATTCTAAGAGTGCTAATGTGAGACATAAAATTATACCAGTAGTGATCAATTGTTGACAGTACAGACTATCTCTCTACCTTCAGATTCCCCAGTTATCTTTGAAAAGAATAGTGACTGAAATATTTTATGAGACTGATCTCGTATATTGAATTCATACTCATTCAATTTGCTCTTTAAAGTTGAAATTCCCTTTGATTATTTTCATTACTCTACAATTCTGTTCTCTTTTGCTATCCATTAGCTTGTTACTCCAACTCATAACAATATGTTTGATCAAAAAAATAAATAATATATACAAAATAAATTTTTGTTAAATAATTAATTAAATACCAATTTCAAAATCTTAAAATTGATAATTAAATTGTTTTTAATTAAAAAACAAATAAGATAAAATAAAATAAATTAAGTTAAAAATAAATTAAATTGTTTTAATTATGTATTATAGAATAATTTTGGATTTTTTATATTAAAAAAATAATTATTTATATAATAATAGATAATTTAAAAATATAAATATTTTACAAAAAAAATTACTTTTATGCTATAATTAAATATAACATATTAATAAATAACAAAAAATTGTTCTTATATAATAATAAAAATAATAAAAAAATAATTTAAACTTTAATAAACAAAACAAATCAAATTAATAAAAATTCAATATATAAAATTAGTTTTATAAATATTTTAATGTTATTTTTTTTATAAGATTATAAAAAAATTTCAAAGTAAAAAAATAGTTTATATTATTAATAAAAGGAATACTATTAAAATCTTTTGTTGATCCCCTGGTCACAACGAGAGTTTTGAGTCATCACTGAAATAGCCTTCATTTTCCCTTTCTCCTTCACCTTTCTTCAGTTATTTCTTCAGACATTCCCCTTTTTGTGGCTATGGAACCGGTGGGCTTTGCTGCTGGTGGTTCTGGGTCCGTTTTGGCTGGGTTGGGGACCCAGTCTGGTGTCAAAAATAAGCATTCGGTTGGTCCTCAATCTCGCAGTGCGTCCTATAAGAAGCCAAAGAAACCTGTAGTGGTTGACAGTTTGGTGGAGTCATCTGCTGGTGTCTCGAGTGTTATGGATGAAAGTGGTGATGGACCTAATATTGGGCAATCGTGGGCTAGTGAGGTCAACAGCAAAGTGGACAGCGTAAGTAGCGTCTCGGACTTGGATAACTTGGAAAACGTCGTCGCTAAGGAAACTAGCTATGCAGAGTCAGATGTTTCAGGTTTGAACGATGACATGAATGATGCCATGTCAAGGAAGACACATACTTGCATCTATGTTCTGAACAGTAAGCCGCCACCTCTCTCTTTCAACGTGCTAAGTGATGGTGAAGACACTCTGCCTCTTCCGAGTCCTAAATTTTGTGGGTCCAATCGCCTTCTTCCAGTCGGGTCATGTGTTCCGGAGAAATGGAGTTTTATTTCGTCAAAATCGTTTGCATTGGATATTGAGCTGTCTGCCATTCCTGGCAAAACTATTGGTAATAAGTTGGTTTGTGTGAAAAAAATTTTTTATCAGGTTGATGGTTTTGGGGGGGTTTCGACTCCCTCAAAATTTCCTGGAATAATAAGGTCATTATTTACATCTGAAAAAAGTTTGTTTAAGGCGAGGGAAATGGCAATCAGTGAAAAAATATTGGTAAATGATGATCTAAGAAAAGTAAACAGCCATTTAGATTGGAAGGTGATCGTCAAGAAAATCCCAGTAGATCTTCCCAAATCGGCAATTGAGGCAGTGTTCTCCAAGTTTAGCAAGATTGTTTCAATTAAAGTGCAGCTTATTGGTCTTGGCAAAAGGCCCTGGTGGAATATGAATCATCTGAGATGGCTGATTTGGTCGCAACTAGATAGTCTGTGCTCATGGGAAAAGATTCTGTCCACATGGCAAAGGCAAATATTGATAAACAAACGTGGGTATTGAAGGATTAGCATTGGGCTTTGCTCTATACTCTTCCAGTTGGCACCAATGCTCATGATTTCTCCAGTTTGTTGGAATCATATGGTGAGAAGACTTGTTATATCGGCCGTAACCCTAGTTCATATGTTCATAATAGATGTGCTGTAATTTGTTTTGGTGATGAGGCATCCAAGTTGGCTGCTATTGGTACTGTTCCAGTTTTCAGAAATGTGAGTTTGCATTGGGCTGGTCTTTCTTTGGCCAGTTGTGCTCATTGTAAACAATTCAGTCATGTTTCGGTCAACTGTTCCTTGGGTGAGTATTCTGGTGTTTGGGGAAGGAGGGTGGTTTCTGAGCAAGATCGGGTTCGTCTAGCTGGGATATATAAGAAGAAGTTGGCCCCTGTCGCTCGTCCAGTTTCTTTTGGTGGAAAGACATGGGCCCAAGTGGCAGGCTGTTCTCCCTCTCGTGTTGTCTCTTCGGGTGCTCCTGGTGTCAGTTTGGTCTCTGGTTCGAAGGCTTTCTTAATGGATTCCTCCTCGTCTGGTGCCGCTGATTTAGGTGGTCGCCTAGCTGTGCTGGAACGCTCCGTGGAAATTCTCGTGGACCAAGTCTCACTCATTTTAAAGAAATTAAGTTTCATTGACTTGGTGCCATTGGCACCTTCTCCCTCAGCTCTTCCTTTGGTGTCTCCAACTGCCATTGTTTCAGATATGGACTCAGGTTTGGAGTTGGATAGCATGTTGTTGTCGTCTGTTTCTTCTTCTCCCAATGTTGGTGGGTCAGTTGTTGATTTTAGTCCGAGCAGTTCTAAGGTTTTGACTGCCAAGATTGGCGGTTTGGAGTCGAATATAATGGCTTTTGAGGCTTCAGTTCACTCAGTCTTGGATAGATTAGATCATCTGCGTTCTAGATCGGGTTCGTCGGCTTTTCTTTTATCTCAATGAGTAGTTTGGTTTGGAAATTTGCTATGTGCAACATTCAGGGTATCAATGTTCCTGCGAAACAAGTGGATGTTGTTCGTTGGCATGTGAGCTCAGGAAATATGGTTTCTTTTATCACTGAGACTAAGTTGAGGTCCTCTTCTGGGCCGTGGATAAAGGATAAATTTGATGGAGTGCGAATATTTTCTTCTGGCTTGGATAAGGGTTTCATGGGTGCTGGGGTTGCAATTGTTATGAACACTTCTTTGGCCCATCATGTATCTAAGGTGGAGGAGATTCCTGGTCGGGTTATTTCTGTTCGGCTCCTGTTTAAGGGCAAGCTTTTGGTTACTGTTTTGGGGTTGTATGCTGGTGCCTCCTCTGGGGCTAGATTTGGTCAGGCTTCTGAAGTTAACACCCTCATTGCAAAGGCGGTCAACTCCAGCAATTTTGTTATCTTGGGTGGGGACCTTAATGAGAATGGATCTGGTAAAAGTGCTAGTTTCAAGTTTTGTTTGAGTTTAGGTTTGGTCAATTCATTTGTTGGTCATCATTTGGCTAATTCTTATACATGGAGCAATTTGAGAGAGGTTGGGAAAACAATTGATTACATTTTTGTTGATAGTAATTTGTCTACTGCTGTTGCTGGCCATCAAGTTGTTTCTGTTTCAGATTTTTTTGACACCAATCACAAGGCTGTTGTAGTTTCAGTCAGTTTGGGTGGGCTTCTAGATGTACAATTGAACAGTTTGTGCAAGCAGGCGAATAAGGATTGTTGGAAGTTCAAAATCAAAAATGCTGACTGTGTTGGATGGGCTAAGTTTAAGGATCTCTCATCAGCTAAACTTTTGTCTTTGGGTGAGGTGTTCTCTGGTGCCGAAATACGTGGTGATGTGGATGCTATGTGGGCAGTTTTGGTGGGAGCTGTGGTGGATTCTGCTGATATGACATTTTTGAGGCATTGGTTTAGTGAATTCAAGTGTTCGAGAAACAAACATTCTTCTAGGTTTTTTGGTTTGGAATTGTTGGTGGCCAAGATTGTCAAGAAATTTTGCTCTGGTGACTTGCTGGGCGCTGATCGTCTTGTGAGTAAATGGTCGACTCTGGATGACGCGAAGGCTCGTGTTTTCAAGGACTTGGTTGGCTCGGGTGTTAAATCTGATGTTGTTGTTAGGCATTTGTCATTGGTTTGCAGAGATTACAAGAGGTCGAAGATGTTTGAGTCAAGGTTGGCTAAAGAAGCTTCGGTTAAGAAGGCGATTAAGAAGCGCATGGATAATTTCTGTTCGGATAAGAGTAGTATGATCAGGAGTGTGTTGGAAAAGCCTTTTCGCAAGGTTGTGTTGGATCACTTGATAGTTGATGATGATCTGGTTTTGTTGCCTGAAGAGGTGAAGTCCAGTGTAGATAGCAAAATTAATACCAAATAACTTATTAATACCAATTATCTTGATCATTTTATCTGAAAAACCTGATATCAAAGTATAAAACACATTAGATATTATTCTATTATTACCAACTAAATTATATTTTTCTATTATTACCAACCAAATTATATTTTTCTATGTCAACTCTGTATTTAAGTCTTCACAAATTAGAATAATAATATTTATCCAACTTATACACAAAATTAATTAATACCTAAACAGTTTCTTTCCAATTATCAAATATCTATATAGTTTTACAGTACTAATTATTAAGCACAAAGCTCTTATAAAACAGTATATACAATTTAATATTTAACAAACATGAGAAAAAAGACTTCATTATTATAGAAAATACCAAAATATAAAATTCTATCAAAAATTTTTATATTATAATATAATTAAATATTATCTGTTTGTAAGTCTATATAAATATAAAAATTAAAATATTATAATAATAATAATAATTTTTAATATTAGTAAAAACAAAATTTATAAAATAATCTATAATATTAAAATTATATTAATCTTTTTGAATTATATTTAATCTATAATATTTATTATTTTGTATTTTTTAAATAATTTTGTTTTTATTTTTTGGTTGTTTTTAATAGTAATTATAATTTAAATTTTAGTTAATAATAATAATATTATTATTTATTAAAAAAATATTGAATTTTTAAATTTATAAAACCAAAAAATAATTATTAAAATAATTTTAAACTGATTTTAAACAACTTTTTTTATTTATTTTTTTATTAAATACATTTAATGAGTGAAGTTCAACCACTATCTAGTATATAGAGCCATACTAAAAAGCTCAAACTAAATGTAATTTACACACTTGCTACATGTGGCTAGCCACTCAGGCCAGACAAGGCAACACTACATACTTATAATGATATACAGATTACAATCTAACCTAGAAAAGAAAAGACAAGACCTATGACAGCCAAAACTAACAGTAAAAGAATCGGCAATGCCAAGCATTCTAACCACACTATCTGACAATACCTGTACCACACAGCACGTCAAACCTGATACCAACTCACCATTTCTGACCAAGCCAGCTCTTTTTATGTCTATTTTATGCTTAGACCTCACCACCCAGATTCTAAAATAATATAACTCAACAAAATGCCTCACATAATTAACAACAATGTCCACAGCCTCTTTTCTATTATCAAAAACTCTAACAGCTTCTGCACACCAATCTTTTATAACAAACTTTTTATACACAATCAAGTATAGACCAATATCTAAAGAGCAAAGACCAAAGAACCACAAAACAGCAGAAGAAAATGAAGTACTAGCTCTTACCAAAGAGACCCATGAAGCAGAAGCTTCAGCCAGAATCTCCTCCTAAACATCAACATCTAAAGTGCACAAAAAAACATGATCAGACAGCTCTATTTCACTGCACAGCAAACACAGCACACTAGGATAACTTTTATCATACAATCTTTTCTTAACTGTTACTGGAAGCTGTCAGTGCACAGTCTTCATCAAATATGAGTGTAAAGCAGAAGACTTCTGACTAGTAAACCCAAAAAGCATATGCAAATTAGGGTGCCACACTCTTGAGGTGGCTTCCCAGTTAACACTTCCACTCAATACATTTGGAATAACATTGTGATCAGATCCAGCTTCTCAACAAGCACAACAAACAGATCTGTACAAATTATGAACAAAATGCTAGGCATTGCCAGACACAACCATGTTCTCAGCCACCAAAAAACGTTCCTGCACTCCTACTGGCAAGGAAAACTGAGAACACATAGCATTACCAGCTACAGCATCTGCTTTTTTATTGCCACAAATTCCAAAATGACCTCTAATCTTTATTCATTTCACATTAATATTTTTCTCATAAATCAAATTAAAAATGTGATGCCTTTTCACCCAACATAAAACATAGAAGTTGGGCACAACAGAAGACATCTCAGATACACAAGCATCAATGGCAGCTTAACTGTTAGTATGCAACACCACTGTACAAAAAGATGAGACACACTTTAGTGCCAAAGCAATGGCCTGTAACTTGGCCAAAGTAAAAGACAACAAATCCCAAATTCCAACCCCAAAACTAAGATTTATAGCAAGAAAGTACACAGCTGTACCACTGATAACATTAGCTGAGCCAAGATTTTTTACTGAACTATCCATGAAAATGTCAAATAAACTAGACCAAATCTCATGCAAGCTACTTTGCACAACAGAAAATTCCCAAGAATTCAAAATGTTTAAACCATGAAGCTGGCTAGGTTTTGCAATATCAGGTAACAGAATGCCACTATCATTTAGAAACTAAGATGTTTGTCTGAATCAAAAAGAAGCAGGTCCTCTCAGATCAAGCCTTTTCCACTACCAAAAAGTTTTCTAGTCCATCACATGCTTCTTTTTATCCAGCAGTCTATTACCAAACATAATACCAAAACACTTCAAAGAATGTACAGAACTGAAGTAAAGAGTGTCTTCTAACACCAGTAACATAGAAAAAACACCAGGACTATGAAAGACATTTGGCAGGTTATTCACCAAAGACAGTTTGTTGCACAAAAAAACTTTTACTACACCAGCCAAAAAATTGTTCACAGAACTAACATGTAACCTGACAAAAAACTGCAAGGGATTCATAGAAGCCCAGCTCATAATCTGCAAATCCAAAAATTTATGATTAAACAAGCATTCCAGAATGCCTAATGCATTAGAAAAAGAAATCACAGCAGCCAATTTATTCTCAGACTGAACCTGCTTGAAAATTTTTAGACCATACAACAGAGGATAATGTAAAGCCACATCAGAAAAGTCACAAAGAAGACAGGTTTTAAGTTTGAGACTCTTCCTAATCATGGCATTCCACTTGCAATAAACATTTGATAAAACAAAACTGAACTGAGTCCAATAATTGATAATAGGCTGCAAGACAGCTAACACTAAATATAAGAACTGCTTATTAGTAATAGCTTTTCTCAGCACAACATTAATAAAGAAACAAATATCAGAATGAGCTTTGGCAACACTCAGCTTGAACAGACTCTCAGTAGACAAAAAAATTCCTAGATAATAATGCATTTTGCCTTTTTTGGTGATCGAAATCAGCTGACCACGAATACTCAAAGAAGCAATCTTAACACCTTGATTAATGAGGATAGTGACCATTTTATTATTGTTAATTGAAATGTCATTAACATTAAAGAATTCACTGACAATGTTCAAAGCATACTGAATTGACACTTAATAGCTCTCTACTCAAATCATGTTATTAACAAATATACCAGCTGCAAAATGAGATGTTATTCTATTGCTATTCTCAATTTTTTCTAATCTTGAAACAAACTTTGTACCAATCCAGTACTCACACAATTGTTCATGTTTCTTAATCTCACACAAAAGAGGATTATAAAATATTCTTCAGAGAAGAAATAAGAAGACTTCACCCTGATCTAATCTATCATACACCCTATAACCATTAGACAAACCAAAATCAGTCATAATCTTATTAATTTTATCCTTATGTATACTACCAAAAAATTTTATAAATTTGTCACATATCTTAATCCACAGCAAGCTAGCCCTCAGATAGTACCAATCAACAGAATCATAAGCTTTTCGCATATCTTGTAAAACCAACCAAATTTCCTTGTTTTTCTCAAAAGCATCTTCAATAACAGATCCAACAGCAAACACTGGAGATTGTGTAGAAGTGCCTCTCAGTACTGAAAAGTTATTATTTTGGAAGACACCAAATTTACCACAGGCAAATGAAATATGGTTAGATAGAACTTTAGAAAAAATTTTCCTTGGGGTTTCAATTAATGCAATAGAACAAGTGTTTGTAAAAACTCCATCCCAGTTATAGAGTTTTGGAATCATTGATATTCATGCTTTTCTCTATAGAACAGACACACCACTCATATTCAAGCACATATTCAGTAGTCTTAACAGACAACCTACTACTGTATCACTACTATGCTTCCACAGTTTATTAAGGATGCCAAATAAGCCTGTAGCCTTTCCATTAGGTAAACCACCAATGACCAAAACCAATTTGCTCAAGCCAATAGAATGCATCACACCAGAAAAGGTGTTATTCCTCACATAATCCAGAGGTGCATATTGACAGACCCAGAGATTGGGCAAGACCAGAGGCACTATTTACTTTTTTGTCCAATTCTCCATGATTTTATCCACACTAAACTTAACCTTGGTTGGCTCCATAACCAGCTTATCATTTACCATCAAGTGGTTCAATACCACTTTGCGAAAGAGTCAGTCTAGAACACTTTTAATCATTCTACTTTTATCAGAACAAAACTTCTCTATTTGCTTCTCTATCATCTTCCTAATAGACATTTCCTCAGCCAATCTTGATTCATGTATTTTAAACTTCCTATAACTTTTACGAACCAAGAACAAATGTTTGAAAATAGACACAAGATGATTATCTAAGAGAACTAGGTTTGTGATAGCATAAACATTGGCTTTATCCAAAATTGACCAAGTTTTTATGAGACAATCAACTCCAACAGCATTACCAAAATTAAATTTCTTAACAATTTTGGCAGCCAATATTTCTAACCCAAAAAACCTGGAAAACTGTCTGTTTCTTAAACACTAAAACTCACTAAACCAGTGCCTCAAAAATATCTCATCAGCTAATTCCATTATTACTTTCTTCAGAATAACTCACATATCATCTATTTTACCATATGCCTCAGCATCAGAAAGTTTGTCCTCTGCCAATAACAGCTTGGAAGCTGCACAATTCCTAAACTTAGCCCACTTGGTTCCATCTGCATCCTTAATATTGAATTTCCAATGATTTTTGTTCGTTTGTTTATGTAAACTATTCAGATAGCCATCCAAGAGGCCACTTAAACCAATAGATACTGTGACAGCCTTGTGATCAGTATCAAAAAAACCGGAAATGGAGCCAATTACATAACCCACAACTGCTGAAGCCAAGTTTCTATTAACAAAAATGTAGTTAATAGTTCTCTCAATCCCTTTTGAATTGTTCTATGTAACAGTTTTGGCCAAAAAATGGCCCACAAAAGAATTGACTAAACCCAAATTTAAACAAAACTTAAAACTCACACTCCTCCCAGAACTATTTTCATTAAAATCTCCACCCAATACTATGAAAGTGCTAGAGTTAATAGTCTTAGCAATGAAAGAATTCACCTCTGAAGCCTAATCAAACCTAACCCCAGCTGAAGCACCAGCATACAAACCCAAGACAGTGATTGAGAGCTTGTCTTTAAACAGAAGTTGCATTAAAATGACCCTTCTTGGAATCTCTTCTACCTTAAAAATGTAACAAGCTAAGAAATTGTTTATAATGACAGCTACACTAGCACCAAGATAACTCTTTTCCATGCTATATGTGAATATCCGCACACCATCAAACTTATTGACAATCCAAGATTTAACACTAGAACATAACTTAGTTTCCATGACAAAAGATACCATATTATCCAAGCTCAAGTGCCACTGAACAATATTCTTTTGCTTAGCAAGTACATTAATACCTTGAATATTGCAAGTGGCAAATCTTCAAACCATACCACTCATTAGAAAGAATAAGAGGACAGAGAACCCAAACCAGAGCCCAAAGGATCTAATCTAACTAGTACTAAATGGATTGACACTTCCAAAGCCACCAACTTTGACTCTAATTCACATACTTTGGTGGTTAGAACTTTTGAACTGCTGGGGCTGAAATCAGAGAATATAACATTAACACCAGAAAGAAGAGAAATAAGCAGCACCAATACACCATCTAAAACCATATCCAAGACCAAATCCAATACTGAAGAAGCAGAAGCAATTAAAGGAGACACATAAGGAACAGAAAGCAGGGGCACTGAATCAACAAAACTCAGTTTCTTCAAGATGTTAGAAACCTGGTCCACCACAAGCTCCAGAGAGCATTCCAAAGAAGCCAAACAATCATTAAAACTAGAAACATTAAAAGGAACAGAAACTGTGTAAAGGGTTTTCACACCTAATACTGCTTCCGCATTTAATGAAGATAAAGAAACAACATAAAAAGAAAAACTGCTGACAATCTGCGCCCAAGTTTTACCACCAAAAAAAACTGGATGAGCAATAGATGCCTGCTTCTTTTTATATATACTGGCCAAGTGAACCCGATTTTAAGAGATTACCACCTATTTCTCATGAGCTTTAGAATTTTCACTCACAAAACAATCATCAGAAACATGGCCAAATTGGTCACACTTAGCATAACAAGCCAGAAAAAGACCAACCCATCTCAAATTCACACTCCTAAAAACTGGCAAAGAACCAATGGCATTATTTTTCAATTCCTTACTATTAAAACAAACCACTGCACATCTGTCACAAGCATATGAAACTAGATTGCAGCCAATGAAACATGTTTTTCCATCATAAGAAGCTAACAGTTTAGATAAATCATGTGCAGTAGTATCAATTGACAAGGTATAGAGCAAAGCCCTATAATGATCTCTTAATATCCACATTTGTTTATTATCAACAGCCAATGCCACTCTTACTGAATCTTTTCTCATGAGAACTAACCATTTGGCAGCAATCATGCTAGCCACATCTGATAACTCAAACTTCATTCAAGCTTTTTGTCAGAGACCAATTAACTGTATTCTCACTGATACAACCTTGTCAAATTTAGAAAAAACTAATACAACTGCTGATTTAAGAAGATTTACTAGGATCTCCTTGACTATTACTTCCTGATCTGAATGATTGTTTATTTTTCTTACCTCATCATTGACCAAAATTTTCTCACTAATAGCCAAATCTCTTGCCTTATTTAAACTAGATTTTGAAGTAAAAAATGATTTGATAATCCCAGGAAACTTTGAAGGAGTGGAAACTCCCCCAAAACCATCTATTTGATAAAAAATTTTCTTAAGACACAATAACTTATTACCAAAGGTTTTACCAGACATTGCAGAAAGTTCAACATCTAATGCAAAAGATTTTTTTGAATCAAAATTCTGGACATCTTCAACACACAAATCCACTAATAGCAATTTTTTGAAACCAACAAATTTAGACACTGAAAACACCAATTCGGCACTATTGTTACTCATAACATCAAAAAAAGGCCCCTTCAGCAGTTTTTCTAAGACGTAAGTTCTAGTACACATCATTTTTGGAGTAGTATTATCCACCATATCATCTGTTTCAGAAGTGTTGGAATCAATGTAGCTCATTTCTTTAGTAACTATGTTCTTCATGTTCTCTATATCCAATACTTCACTTATATTGTTATTTTTGCTGTCCATTTCACTGCCCCAAGATTTAGCATGCTTATCACCATTGGCTTGTAATATGTTGGCAGACAAAAGTCCAGCCAATGAGTCAACCATGACATTAAAAGCCCCAGATTTTTTCATTTTCTTGAATAAGAAATTGTAAAAGTATACACTTTTAACACATACTTTTTTCTT
Organism: Geosiphon pyriformis; assembly: GCA_016748015.1. Classification (NCBI taxonomy): domain Eukaryota; kingdom Fungi; phylum Glomeromycota; class Glomeromycetes; order Archaeosporales; family Geosiphonaceae; genus Geosiphon; species Geosiphon pyriformis. The sequence continues at coordinate 339,360 of JAAOMT010000675.1, read as the reverse complement.
ATCACTATTACTAAACTGAAACTCCAACCCAGCCAAAACTAAACCAGAACCACCAGCAGACAAGCTCATTGGATTCATCACAAAGAAGAGAGGCAATTCAGAAGAAATGATTTAGGTAGATAAAAGGGAAAAAGAATAAAAAAAAAGCAAAGCAATGTTTCCAAAGAATATATTATTGCTTTTATTATGATCAGAAGATTAACAAGAGAAAGCAGCTAAATTTTGTAACAACTTTTTAAAACTTAAATTATTATATTTAAAAACTTTTTATAACTAAAATTAAAAGTAATTATTTAAATAATTAGAATTTAATATTAATTTGTAGTATTTTTTAAAAATACTTTGTAAATAACATTATATTAACAGAATTAAATAACAATATAAAAGCAATTATTAATAAAATAATTATAATTAGAAATAAAAATTTTTTAATAACAATACAAAATTGCAAAAACCAAATAATTAAGCTGTTTTTTTAAAATAGTTTTTTTTAGTACCAAACTTAAAAAAACCTAATATTGTTAAAAGTTTTTTTAAACTAAATTTATTTAATTTCTGGATAAACAAAAAATATTAATATATTAATATAATTATCAAATTTAATAATAAAAATAAAAGTATCAAATATATATAAATTTTTTTTTTCTTTTTAATAAGTGAAATCCAAATGTGGCCTAGTACTATACATCACATTTATGATCTAAACTAGGTGTAAATCATGCATTTGCTACATGTGACCAGCCACTTAGACCAATCAAGACAACACTAAGCATTTATATGAACAGAGATCATGTTCCCAATACCTGAGAAAAACAAACAAAACTTATGAAACCCGAAACTAACACCAAATGCATCAACAATACCCAATAACCTAACCACACCAGCTAATAACACTACCAGAAGACCAGAAACTGAGACAGGAACAGAACCATCTGGCAGGATTAAGCCACTCTTTTCCATAACAGCCTAGTATTTGGCATGCACCAGCCAAATATCATTCTGGAAAGCAAGACAGAATTTGTGCACAAAGGACACAATATTCTGAGCTGCAACTTTAGAGTTCTTAAAAATAGAAGCAGATTCACGATACCAATTATTGAAAACAAAGCCTTTACACAAAGCAGTACCAACAACCATATTAGAAACACAAGTATGCAACAACTGTGATACACAAAAAGAAAAATGAGATAAATCCAAGCATGACTCCTATGCTAACACATATGCTTCTATCAAGCAGGTGCAATCAGCAGCATCAAAAGAACAAGAAAAAACATGGTCCAAAACTTTGACATCCCTACAGAATAAACACACCACACTAGGATAATGCTTATTATAAAGTCACTTATGTATTGAAACAGGAAGATAGTGATGCAATGCCTTCATAAAGTACAAACAGAAGTTAGCAGTGTGTACACTGATAAAGCCAGCAGCCAAGTGAAAATCAGGATGCCACACCAAAAAAGATCTGAACCAATCAATATTAGCATGCAGGCTATCTGTTAGAATATGGGAACTGGAACCAACCTCCCAACATGAACAGTAAATAAAATAAAAAATATTGCAAACAAAATGCTGAAAATTACCAGAGACAATTGCACTATTAGCTTGAAGAAATTGTTCACTGACCATGTAAGGTAGATATCTATTAGAGAAAACAGCAGCTCTGGTTAGAGCATTAGCATGTTCATTGCCAGAAACACCAGAATGATCTTTAACTTTAATCCAATTCACATCTAAATTCTTATGACAAATGACATTAACAATATGGTGATGCTCGATCCAGCACCAATTCCTGAAATCCAGACAAGCCAACACAGACTCCGATTTGCATGTGTCCAGAGCAGTCTGGCTGTCTAAAAACAAGTCAACAGAACAGAAAGAAAGAATACACTCAAAAGCCAGTGCAATAGCCTGCAACTTTGTCATTATAGAAAAAACCAAACCAGAAACCCCAACACCCAGGCCCAAATCAATGTCCTCAAAAAAAACAGCAGCACCAGCCATCATACCAGGAGTTCCCAGACTATTCAGAGATCCATCCATATACACAAAAAGATGAGCAGCATTAACATACAACAAATTAACACTAATGACATCAAAATTATAAGATCAAAAGACATTGGAGAAGACATCCAAAGATAGGGAACAAACAGAAGGAAAAGTTACACCACCAAAAAAATGAACCAAAAGCTTAAACCAGACAGAAACAGGGCCACAAGGGTCCAGTTGCTTCTACCACTTGAAGGTCAGCTAACCAAAAATATTACCATGCTTGTCACACAGCTGGTCTACAAAAGCAACCCCATACTGCCGAAAAGAGTAAACATACTTAAAATAACCAGATTCTCCAAGAACAAGAGACATAGAAGTACCATTCCGATAATGAAATGTACTTGTCAGAGAGCTGCCTAAAGACAAATCACATCCAGAAAAAATGTGGACCATACCAGCCAAAAAATTGTCAGAGGGGTTAACTCTAATACAAACCAGAAACTGCAAAGGGTGGCAAGGACACCAGCTAAGAACCTGAAGATCATGTGACCTATGAGAAAATAACCAATTTAAAATACCTAACAAATTTGCAAAAAAAACAATGGAAGCTGATTTGCTCTCAGCCTAGATCTGTTCAAAAGTTTTTAAACTATACAAGAAGAAATAATGAATTGCATCAGTAGAAAAATCATGTGGAAGACCAAACTTAGATTTCAAGCCTCTGCGAATTATAGTATTCTATTTATTACAAACACTAATAGGAACAAAACTGAATTGGGTTCTATAATTGACAATATAAATTATAGTCTTTTAATTTATAATTAATTAAAATAATTATTATTTCGTTATTATTAATAAAAATATTATTTAAACAAAAACTTTAACTTGTTATGTTTTAGATTTTTTAAGTAATTAGATAATTTTTATTAATTTAAATAGTATTATTTTTGAATATAATTACAAACAAAAAATAACATATAAAAAAATTGTTAATTTTACTAGTTTTAATAATTAATTTTAATTTATTTTATAATTTAATTAATTTTGTTTTTTTAATTATTAATCTTATTAATTTTGTATTTTTAATTATTTTAAAACACTATATACTGTAATATCTTTCTCTTGTCAATTCCCTGGCCACACCGAAAGCAAAGTTATTCTGCCAAAGAAATACATTTCCTTTATACCTTTTCCCTTTTGTTTTTATCACTATTTCTCTGGACACATCTATATTTGTGGCTATGGATCCGGCTGGCTCTTCTGCTGGTGTTTCGGGCTCGATTTTGACTGGGTTGGGGTCCCGGTCAGGCTCTAAGAAGAAGGCTCGCGTTGAGAGTGTTTACTCTCGTGGTGCCTCTTTCAAGAAAGTGAGGAAACCTGTCGTGTCTGGTACCGTGGTAGATTCTCCAGCTGGACTTTTGTATACAGACTCATTGCTGGCTGATGGCGGTGAACGTAAGGAATCTTGGGGTAGTGAAGTGGAGAACGAGAGTAACAACATCAGCGAGGTGTCCGACTTGGAGGATATAGAAAACTTGGTTGCCGAAAAAACTAGTTACATCGATTCCAACGCCTTTGGAAACGACAACTTGATGGATGACGTTACTCCGAAGAAGACGAGGACGAGAACATATGTCTTAGGCAAGCCGCCGAAACAACCTTCTTTCAACCTGGAAACTGACAACAATAGTGTTTTGAAGCTCCCTCCTTGCACGTTTGTTGGGTCCAATCAGTTGCCGCCACCCAAGTCATATGGTTTAGAGTGTCGTCGTTTCGAGCCAGTAAAATTTTTCACTTTAGATGTGGAGTTGTCAGCTGTGCCTGGAAAGTCAAATAGTGATAAGTTGTTTAAGGTCAAAAAGATTTTTTACAAAATTGACGGTTTTGGGGGTGCTTCGACTTCCTCAAAATTTCCTGGAGTCATTAGGTCAACTTTCACAAGTAAGTCTAGTATGGTTAAGGCCAGAGAGTTGGCGATCTGTGAAAAAATATTGGTGAATGATGATCTAAGAAAAGTAAACAGCCATTCAGATTGGGAGGTGATCGTCAAGGAAATCCCAGTAGATTTTCCCAAATCGGCAATTGAGGCGGTGTTCTCCAGGTTTGGCAAGATTGTTTCAATCAAAGTGCAGCTTATTGGTCTTTGGCAAAAGGCCCTGGTAGAATATGAATCATCTGAGATGGCTGATTTGGTCGCAGCTAGATGGTCTATGCTCATGGGAAAGGATTCGGTCCGAGTGGCAAAAGCAAATATTGATAAACAAACGTGGGTATCGAGAGATCAACATCGGGCTTTACTTTATACTCTTCCAGTTGGCACTAATGCTCATGACCTCTCCAATTTGTTGGAATCATATGGTGGGAAGACTTGTTATATCAGCCGTAACCCTAGTTCATATGTTCATGATAGATGTGCTGTAATTTGTTTTGGTGATGAGGTATCCAAATTGGCTGCTATTGGTACCGTTTTAGTTTTCAGGAATGTGAGTTTGCGTTGGGCTGGTCTTTCTTTGGCCAGTTGTGCTCATTGTAAACAATTTGGTCATGTTTCGGTCAATTGTTCCTTGGGTGCGTATTCTGGTGTTCGAAGAAGAAGGGTGGTTTCTGAGCAAGATCGGGTTTGTCTAGCTGAGATATATAAGAAGAAGTCGGCCCCTGTCACTCGTCCAGTTTCTTTTGGTGGGAAGACGTGGGCCCAAGTGGCAGGCAGTTCCTCCTCTCGCGTTGTCTCTTCAGGTGCTCCTGGTGTCAGTTTAGTCTCTGGTTCGATGGCTTTCTCAATGGATTCTTTCTCGTCTGGTGCCACTGATCTAAGTGGTCGCCTAGCTGTGCTGGAATGCTCTGTAGAAATTTTCTCAGACCAAGTCTTACTTATTTTAAAGAAGTTAAGTTTCGTTGACTTGGTGCTATTGGCGTCTTCTCCCTCAGCTCTTCCTTTGGTGTCTCCAACTGCCGTTGTTTCAGATATGGACCTGGATTTGGAGTTGGATGGCATGTTGTTGTTGTCTGCCTCTTCTTCTCCCAATGTTGGTGGGTCGGTTGTTGATTTCAGTCTGAGCAGTTCTAAGATTTTGACTGCCAAGATTGGCAGTTTGGAATTGAATATGATGGCTCTTGAGGCTTCAGTTCACTCGGTCTTGGATAGATTGAATCATCTGCGTTCTGGATCGGGTTCATTGGCTTTTCCTCTATCTCAATGAGTAGTTTGGTTTGGAAATTTGCTACGTGCAATGTTCGGGATATCAATGTTCCTGCGAAACAAGCGGATGTTGTTCATTGGCATGTGAACTCAGGAAATATGGTTTCTTTTATCACTGAGACTAAGTTGAGGTCCTCTTCTGGGCCGTGGATAAAGGATAAATTTGATGGAGTGCAAATATTTTCTTCTGGCTTGGATAAGGGTTTCATGGGTGCTGGGGTTGCAATTGTTATGAACACTTCTTTGGCCCATCATGTATCTAAGGTGGAGGAGATTTCTGGTCGGGTTATTTCTGTTCGGCTCCTGTTTAAGGGCAAGCTTTTGGTTACTGTTTTGGGGTTGTATGCTGGTGCCTCCTCTGGGGCTAGATTTGTTCAGGCTTCTGAAGTTAACACCCTCATTGCAAAGGCGGTCAACTCCAGCAATTTTGTTATCTTGGGTGGGGACCTTAATGAGAATGGATCTGGTAAAAGTGCTAGTTTCAAGTTTTGTTTGAGTTTAGGTTTGGTCAATTCATTTATTGGTCATCATTTGGCTAATTCTTATATGTGGAGCAATTTGAGAAGGGTTGGGAAAACAATTGATTACATTTTTGTTGGTGGTAATTTGTCTTCTGCTGTTGCTGGTCATCAAGTTGTCTCTGTTTCGGATTTCTTTGACACCAATCACAAGGCAGTTGTGGTTTCAGTCGGTTTGGGTGAGCTTCTAGATGTACAATTGAACAGTTTGCACAAGCAGGCGAATAAGGATCGTTGGAAGTTCAAAATCAGGAATGCTGACTGTGTTGGATGGGTTAAGTTTAAGGATCTCTCGTCAGCTAAACTTTTGTCTTTGGGTGAGGTGTTCTTTAGTGCCAAAATACATGGTGATGTGGATGCTATGTGGGCAGTTCTGGCGAGAGCTGTGGTGGATTCTGCTGATGTGACATTTTCGAGGCATTGGTTTAGTGATTTCAAGTGTTCGAGAAACAAACATTCTTCTAGGTTTTTTGGTTTGGAATTGTTGGTGGCCAAGATTGTCAAGAAATTTTGCTCTGGTGACTTGCTGGGCACTGATCGTCTTGTGAGTAAATGGTCGACTCTGGATGATGCGAAGGCTCGTGCTTTCAAGGATTTGGTTGGCTCGGGTGTTAAATCTGATGTTGTTGTTAGGCATTTGTCATTGGTTCGTAGAGATTACAGGAGGTCGAAGATGTTTGAGTCAAAGTTGGCTGAGGAAGCTTCGGTTA